>JAWQFJ010001589.1:20000-52500 GCA_034096865.1 Theodoxus fluviatilis
TAGTGTGTCTCCTTTGACAAACTGACACAAACAACTCTTGGCAAATTGTGATCTCAGCACTTGCTCCCTACTTTTCCAGTTCAAGTTTTTGTCACAGTCAAAAGACTGCTTACTTGCTGCTTCATCCATGCTATGTTTTCCTCTTTCTCTCCTAAATCAACCCTGATGCACTCTCTCGCGCCTGTGTGGGAATGCTCCTCCTGTCCAATGCATGCTCCTCCTGCCCCACATGTGCTCCCCCTGTCCCATGCATGGCGCCAAGAATGCATCCTGGTCTTACTGTGGTTTACCAACCACCTCCGAGTCGCAGTACGGCAACAGGAGATGCTGCTCATGTTGTAACCACTGTAGGGTTAGTTAGTTTCATTCCCTTGTTTGTTAGCGGGTGTTTGTTATTCACGTTTGAAGGTGATTCAATAGGGCTTGGTTCACAACATAATTCTGTTCAATATCTGTACACACTACAAAAAAGTCCCCAATGACATGTTTGATGAAACAGTTATATTTATTTTAAAAACTTTTCCCCAACTTATCCCCAACTTATCCCCAACTCAAAAAACACAAAAAGCACCTGAGTCATGCATAAAAGAAATTGATCATTGATGATGATGATGATGGTGATGAAGATGATGATGATGATGGTGATGATGATGATGATGATGATGATGATGATGATGATGATGATGATGATAATGATTGTTGTTGTTATTATTATGCTTATGTAAACTGTAGTTCTCATGGAACACTGTGGTATCACAGAATAGTGTGCTTGGTTGAAAGTTAAGAGTTATCTAGAACTCAAGGTATGGTTGCCATGTTGATGGGGCAAGCAACAAAATTTTTGGACTTCTTGAATGATCATGTGTTGATTGTTTATAAAGAGATTGTGTGAGTGGCAAGCCTTGCTCTATCTGACCATTTCAGGAGCGTCGACGCATCAGGGGTCGGCCAAAATCCAGGCAGTCGTCAGTGGTCAGGACAAGGTGTGTGTGTGTGTGTGTGTGTGTGTGTGTATTTGTGTGTGTGTGTGTGTGTGTGTGTGTGTTTATGTGTGCTTTCCCTCAGTCTTGCCTCTGTAGAGTGAAGTGGACAGTGTGGCAGATTGTTCTGTGCTTGCTTGGGCACTGCAACACTCACGACACAACGTGCCCTGAATAAGTGTTGGAGTGTCTAATCATAGATACTGCTCTGAATGGTTTTGCAAGTTGAGATCATATTGTGCTAGAGCAAAGATACAAGTTAATATAGGTTGCAGTGAAGAAAATATTAACAGTTGTGTGCCCTAGCTAAAAGGTGCCTTGCCTCCATAATTATATATATTTTATAGACTACTCAGTATTTTTTAATTATAGCAGTATTTTCTTTGTTTTCAAAGCGTTTTGAATGTTTATTTCCTACACCTTATGCTTTGGTAGTTGATAAGTTATTATGCTGAAACAGAAAAAGATGCTCACATCATTGCAAATCTAATGTTTTCTTGTGAATTACACAACAATCTCACATTCACAGTGCTAGATTTGATGTTTCTGACTTTCCCAAAACTTCACGACAGGTATTTATTTATTCTTTCATCCATGATACTTCCTGAGCTGTTTGGACTTGAAATTCAAGCGGAATGTCGGAGCTTTCAGGACTGCATATCTATGCTCATGCCTCATTGTCATTTGTCTATAACTTTAGCAAGCACCCCTGGACTGCGTAACTGTCATTCAATTTGTGGTTAAATTTGACTTTCCCCCCCTCTATATGATTAAAATATTTTTAATTGTGCAATACATATGCACTATTTAATTTAAACCTTTAGGAAATGGCCTCAGTGATGAGGAAAATTGTAGTGCTATGTTTCAGCTATGCATACATTTTGTGCCTTGCATCCGACATTTTAGATCTTAAACTGATGTTTTGTTTTGATCAAAGAAAAAAGATCTCCTAGTTTTTAAAAATTTTTCTCAATCACATGCGGTGGAAATTTTCAAACTCAATCTATATTCTATGGCTCACTCCATTCACTGAGTTGCCTCCCTTTCACCTAAATTGCATTTGTTTCTTTTCTTCAAGCTTTGCGCTATGATTTAAGGGGCAGTGTCACAACAAATTCTGCTACTTTTGACTTTTTGTTATTTTTTTAGTGATATGCTTATAAAACTTGTAAGAAACTGAAATATATCATTGACCTGTTGTGCATGCTGAGCTTGACCTGCACTGATGTCACTCATTTGTTTCCGAACTCACACTCTGTTTTTGACTAACACTACGACAAAAGGTTTCTTGCCCCCATACGAAGTTTGCTAACATACCAAAGAATTGACAATCTGCTTTTTGTAACTAGTATAAATAATCTGAGCACTTCACTGAATATTGTGCATCTTATCTGAAAGAAACTTCCTACAATAGTGTCATGAAATATGAATTAACATGAAGGTTCTAAATAATTGGGAGAGTTTTTGCCTTTAATTTTAATCTACTTAAGATACAATCACAATTTTTACCTGTAGGTTGAAGGATTTTCACATCAACCTCAAGTTAAATTAATAACAATCTGTAAAGGGTCTTTTTGATCTTTTTGGTCATCAACAGATATATATTTGGAGACACCTCAGTTTTAATTTTTATTAAATTTATTTATTTAAAAAAAGATGGAAAAACTAAGCCATCACTACTTGATTGTGGAAGTAAATTTCAGTGGATTAACAAGTGATGTCATTAATCATTTAATGTCAGTGGTCTGAAACCTTTGTTGTTTGTCATCTGCTGGATGTGCCTGTCTGTCTCACCACTTTCTAATGCAACCACTAACCTTGTTTTCTGATTTTACTCTCTCCCCAGGTCTCGCAGCCCCTCCTTGTCAGTTGAATTCACTGAAGAAGATAAGAATTACTGGAAGCCAACCGTCTCTTCAATTTCTCGTTCTAGGTCACCATCGCCTACATATTGTAGGCGGATGGAGGAGATTGACCTGAATGATACTGTTGATTCTAGACCTCCATTTGTTGTGAGGAAGGTAGGATCAGGCCCTGCTAGTTTTTTGTTTTAATTTTTAATTCTTTCAAAATGATGTGAATGATGGTGTAGCTTGCTAGTCTTTATTGGCGTTGATAATGTTATTATTGATGTTTGATGTTGGTGTGAGAAATATCAGAGCTCATCTGATGATGAAAAAGATCAATCCTTATGTCCCATCTTCTGCTTGCTTTGAAATGTCCAGGCCACTCCATCTATAAGTGTTCCTGCTCATAATCCTGGTGTTTCTATCTGTTCTCTCACCTCTTCTATTCCTTTTCTTCTTTCTCCATGGTCTTCTCCCCATCCTTCCTTCTCCATATCCTGTCCTATTCTGGGCCACCTCTTCCTGCAGCTGCTCCACTCCCTCTGCTCCCATTCCTTCTACTGTTCCTCCTCATACTCATACTCCCACTTCTGTTCCTGTTTGTGCTCCTCTTCCTTCTGCTCCTGCTCCTCCTCCTCTTCTTCCCTCTCTGTTTTTCCATCTGCTCCTCTTCCTCCTTCCTTCCTTCCTCTGTATCTCCCTCCTCCCATTTTAGCAGCCTTTACCATCTTCCACGGCTGTGTTACTTGTCTGCATACCAGATTTCATCATTTATGACATGGAAGATGTACATGTAAAGTGAGATCTCCTGGCTCCACTGCAGGTGCTACAGCTGTGGTGTTGTATGTTGCAGTTGGACAAAAGCCTGATTGGACGACTGCCCGGTGGTCCACCCACAAAGCATGCCAAGACCAAGCCTCGCTTGACCAAGAGGTCCCGATCTGCTAGCCGCTCTAGCTTGGGTGAGCCCTGGAGTTGATTCATTCCCTTCAGGAAATTTACCTTGTGTGACGTAATGAATAGAAGTGTTTGTAGACCCGTTTGGTCTCCTCATGTGTCATTCCTCTTTGAAAGTTGTCAAAGGTTGACATTTCTTCCTTATCTTTTGGATTTTATTGTGGAAAAATAGATATATGAAAGGTGCTCTTTGTTTTCTTCTTTTTTTTCCCCATGTAATGTCTGTTTGTAACAATATGTATACAAAATAACATGAACATCAGGATTTTCATTATCAGTGATGGCAACAGTGGTGCTAATCCTTTACATCTTTCTGCTTTACCCTACATCATGCACTCAAAAGTAATTCTGTGGCCCACAGCGGCTTACTTCTAAACTGTTGCACATTCTCTTACCATTTCAGGCTCATGTTAATTCTCCTGTCCTTTTTTGACTCTTGGAAAAGGTTGGACCATTTCATCTGACAAAAAGTCCTCCTGTCACTGCTGTCCCGTCTGTCTGGACCCTTACACTGAGCGGCATTGCGCTGTGTGCCACGCTTATAAGCGTCACCTGGGCAAACGTTACTGGGGTCACACGCGGTTGTACCACCCCACTGGTCATGTTCACAGGGTAACTCACTGTCTGAGAAGACTCACAGCAAGGGTACCTTGTCTGCAAGGACTCTAGCAATCTGCTGGTCTGCATTCTGCCATTGCATGTCTGCCTCAAGAGTTCCTTTGACCATTCCCCTCACTTGCCTGACCATCTCACCTTGAACTCCCTGGCCTTGTGACTGCCTCAGCTGTTCAGGTCATATCAGGTTCTTCACAGGAATGTCTGTGCCCAGTCTTTTAGGTGTTGAATGGGAGGTAGCCGGCTGCTTTTCCCTAGTTACTGCACTGGTTCAGGGCTTATGTAGGTTCAAGCTTGAAGACTGATGCTACAACTGTGAGGGGTCTGTTAAGGATCTCCAGTTTCAGTGTGGAATTTCTGTTTCACTCTGTCATCAAACCAGAGCTATTTGAAGAATTCTGAACTGACAATCACGATGTTGTGAAGAGGAAATGTAAACTTGACATTTCAAAGCCAAAGAGTCTGAATTTTCTATGATGGTAACAGTCACTTGCTGTCATTCATGTCACATTTGGTCATCTTGACTTAACCTGCTTGTTTGTGTGGAGTGTAACCTGTAGGAGATAGTTTTGTATCTGGGCACTTCTGCACGGAGATTTGCATGTCAGAAGAAGGGTAACTTTAGACAATGTGTCACGTGTTGTAATTGATTTTGATAGCTTTGTTTGGCACATCAAAAATCAAAAGTGTTCATGTGTGCATAGTTTACACATATTGCCCTTGTCCTTGTCATAATTTTACATGGTCAGGAAGAGTCTTTTCTGAGTTGTGTCATTTGTCTCGCCATAATGCATGAACTTCAGTAAAAAGGTGTTTCTTGATATGGACAATGAGACCATCATGATTGCAGGCTATTTTCAAACAGTCTGCCTATGATATGTTGAAGATTAAAAATGAAAATATCTTAAGTCTGGTGCTGGATTGCTAATGTTTGATGCTGCATGATGAAGCTGGCAGGCTACTTTGCATGATCAAGTTACGAGTTTGATAATCAGCTTTAATAGAGTGAAACATAGCCTGAGCTGCTCAATATTTGAAATCAGTGGCTGTGCTTCTGAATGGCTTTGTGGAAAGGAAAGACTTAAAATGGAATGATTCATCATATGACTTAGTTACTCTTGGACTTCTTTTTAACTGGATGCTTTTGGATGTAATGGAATGAGCTGTCTTTCTTGCATTTTCTGAATAATGGTGCTCATTTGCAAAATGTTTGTTCTTTCTTTAAAAAGAGAGAAAGGAAAGAAAGATTATTGCAACTTTCTAATTATACACCAACTCATTCACCAAAAAATGAGTAGCTTTCAGGATGCTTCATGAGCAGTTTTACTGTCACTCCCTTTTTCATCAAAACAACAACCAAATGAAATTAATTAAAAGAATATAATACATCGATGTCAGGACTATCATTTATCACTTGTACCTGCAAAGAGCATCACATACCAGTTTTTGCAGGAAACAGAAGCTCAGCAGCTATTTGCATAGCTCTGTGAGGAGTTGGTTTGCATGTTGCATGTTGTTGACTTTTTTCCTTATAGGGACTTATGACATTGACACCTACTCACCCTTGAGACACCAGTATCACTTGCGAGAGGTAAAGCAATCATGTGCAGTCACCCAGTGTGGTGTATGTCTGTCTCTCTGTATTATGTCTGTTTCCAAATGAGGCTGTTGTGCTTGGAAGAATAGGGTTTTTTAATTGCCTCAACCTATATTTCTGTTTGTCCTTATGTTATTGAAATTTCCCAGTAACGCTTAAATTACATATATGTGTCTGCAGCCATATCAGATTTGTCAGATTAATTTGTTAATTTGTCAAGTTTGAATCCTTGAAAGTGTAAATCTATCCCATTACTGTAAGTCACGCACCTAAAGAACCCCCCAAAAAGTTCCAAGGGTATCAGTAATAGTCATGATTCATTTTGTTCCTTTGTTACCTGTGACATATATGAAGATTTTATCGATAAATTGCCTGCCATAATTATGTTTATTGTCTCATTTGTTAGATCAAAACATGCCTTGAAAAGTTTATGCTGTGTTGACAGGTTCTCCGAGAACCTGGCGAAGAGCCCCTGCCTGTGTTTGAGTCTAGGGCCGTCAGTGATGATGAAGGTAGTGTCTCTTTCTGCCATCTCTGTCAGCTGTATTAAATCAAAAACAAGTACTGCTTTTTTTAAACCACAAGGTGCTTCTTAATATAAAGCAAACCCCGTATTTAAAAATTTAAAAAAACACACACAAAAACTCAGTTGTGTATAAAGGTGCATTGCAGTATAAGTAAGGCATGCATCAACGTGCGTCCTTAGTGACAACAGCACTTGTGCTAGAGACCATCAACAGTGGAAATATGTAACAGACATATTTTTATTATCCACACATGGAAATTGTAAGATGCACACTATGCCAACAAGTTGCAAGTAGCATGAGGTTAGTGATATAAATTTCTGTCTTGAGCAGCAGTATTTTGGCCATGAATAAGGTGCAATCATTGCTCAATAAGATGCAGGGGTCACTTTTGAGTTGAAAAAAAATTGCCTTGTAGTCTGAAAGATATGATATTTTAGTGTCAAAATTCATTTTGGTGTATTCAGTGTACAGCCCAAATTGTGTGTTGTGTATTGATCTTTTATATAACCTTTTTGCAACTGGAGACAATTGTCAAGAAATATGTCAGAAAACTTTTGTTTTGTTTTGTTATCATGTCAGGAAATGTGTTATTTTGTATATATCATGGGTTTCATGGATTTATCAAAATAAAAGAAGATTTATAGCCAGAGGTAGAATTAAAGTGCTGTAACATTGTTGAGGAAATCAAAGGCAATGAAAGTGCTGTACCATTGTTGAGGAAATCAAAGGCAATGAAAGTGCTGTACCATTGTTGAGGAAATCAAAGGCAATGAAAGTGCTGTACCATTGTTGAGGAAATCAAAGGCAATGAAAGTGCTGTACCATTGTTGAGGAAATCAAAGGCAATGAAAGTGCTGTACCATTGTTGAGGAAATCAAAGGCAATGAAAGTGCTGTACCATTGTTGAGGAAATCAAAGGCAATGAAAGTGCTGTACCATTGTTGAGGAAATCAAAGGCAATGGACAGGAATCCACAAGAGAGTATTGAAGTGTTTACTGGTTGAAGTTTTCTGCCATTGAAGTGGAAAGTTATGAAATTATGGAATAGTATGTACCTGATGTGTAGTGATCATATCATTATTGAACGCTCTGCTTGTGCCAGCTAGTGGTGAAAGTCTATGCAAAAATGTCAAATTTACATGCAATCTGATGTAAAAGTCTTTTTTTAAATTGTTGTTGCTGTTGTTGCAATTATCATTTGTATTGTTATTGTTTTACTAATACTATTTAATTGATATCCAAATCAAACAATAATTGCCTAAAACATGTACAGAAATAATTCACAGTATCATACAAGTATTTCTACTTTTGCAGTTTGAAGATAACCCCACCAGACAAATGATAAAGAAAATTTGATGCATTATCTGGCACTATTACTTGTAGATGTTTCATTGCACATGTGCAAACAACACAACGCTTCAGTCATTCATGGGTCTCCTGTTTCAGATGCGGAAGTGGCAGCACTGACCTCGATGAAGGATGAGTACCCAGTTTCATATCGGCCTCGCTCTGCCAGTCCCATTCTTTACAAACCCAGTTTCTCTGCTCGCTATGGACGTCGGTCTACCTCCCCCATTCCCCGGCGTACTGTGGAGGACCTCGTAAGCCGCGAGCTTGCCAGAGAACGTCGTATCCGGCAGCAACTGCGATCTCTGTCTCCCCCGCTGGTAGTGCCTGCACTAACACCACACTGTTGCCACACCCTGTCCCATTATGTCATGTCCTGGCTCTGCCTGTCTGCAGCATCACATTACTCCGTCCAGCTTCTTGTATGCATTTCCCATTTGTAGATGCAGGGATGAGAGCAGCAGCACCCGTGCAAATCCTTATACTGTTAATATAGTGGAACCTTGATCAGATCAGCTCTTAATCATTTAGTTTTCTGAAGAAAATATCAAATTTTGCTCTTGAAGAAGGTTGAATATAACATTTTCATGAGAGACATACACACACACACACACACACACACACACACAAACACATCCACATGCATGCATTCACACACACACACACACACACACACACACACACGCACACACACACACACACGCAAAACTGGCAAATAGTAATGATATTAGTTTTTCAAATGGAGATGATTGTTTAAAGGTTTTGAGGTAGAATTGCCACTGCATTGTTGATAATCTTAGTGTAGGTCTGATTGAAAGAGATGCTGTATTGAACTGAAGATGATGACTCTTGAAATAGTAGTCATGGAATGCTTGAACACAAACATTTTCCCTTTCTGGTGTGTAGAATGGAGGTTGTGGAGTAGGACTGAAAAGTATAGGTGTTACAAGGTAGTTATTGGGGACAGAAAAAATTCTTTGGCTGCTTCTAAAGTATTCCTCTCTTTGATTTCCAAAGCAGCCTGCAGAAGTTATTCTTTATACTGAAGTCCTCAGTTATTTAGACAAGGAGTTGTATTTAGTTCCAGTCATCCATAGGGATAGCTTCTTGTGGCAAAGGTTCTGCTGCCTCATCCCTGCACAACTTCTTAATTTCTGGCTTTTTTATGACCTATAGTACATCATGTATTTGCACACATGCATACATTCTCTTTTTTTTCATGCAGCACAATCTAGAAACCTGCTTGTTAGTTAGGAGATTGAACCAGTTGATTCTTAAACCCGAAGGATATCTTTCCATAAGAAATAGTATTAAAACCTTATGACATCGCTGCACTTAAAATTCAAACAAGATGATGGACAAGTTAATACAAGGGGAGGCTTCTTTTGGAAAGGCGCTTGCAAACATATTTCTAATAATTGTAATTACTTTCCAACTAAACTGATTGTTTCTAGAATATATCTTAACCCTTAACCTGGTTTCATATTTTGATCTGTTTCTGCTGTCAGTCACTCAGTGTTGAAAAAAAATCACCTAATATTTTAGGATGAGACACCCATCTTATTTGTGTGCATATGCCCTTCAAACCATCCAATGAAACACAGCAAAACCTATGTAAGCACTCACACGTGAATGAAGACTAAATCCCTGTTAACAATTTTGAGAAATTACAAATGTAATGCAGAAATATTTAGGTAATTTCAAAAAGCGAAAATAGCAAGCTAGGATCACTCTCCACCTTGCAACATTTGCCATGATTGTCAGGGAAAGAGTTAAATGATAAGGCCTACATTGGCATGTGAAAATGTGAGCATCTTTAGTAGTTCTACAAAGAATGTTTCAATCCCCAAGTACTGATGACTGAACTTTGCAGTACTTAACCAGCAAAAACCAGAAACTACATAAAATCCAGACTTTCCGCATGTTGTTAGTTTTTATGTGTTTTCTTTTTTATATATCGGAATGCAGTTTACAACTCCTGAACAAAGAGACTGAAATCAGGGGGTAGTGCTAAATGTTATTGAAAACAACTCCAAATGCTAAATCATTTAATTATTCACACAGTCACAAGCCCCTGATTTTTTTTTCTGCTAAAGAAGGCCTTTCCAGAATGCCCTGACTGCGCAACTCCAGACCCACCCTGTCCTTGTGGCGGTGGGTCACACTTCGTCACTGTCTACAAGCACTCTAAAGCTCACCATTCCAAAGGACCCAGGCACAAGTTCTACACTAACACTGTGGAGCACAAGGTCTGCACAAAGTGCAGGGGTCAATCAGGGAGCAGCCCCAGCTCTAAAAGTGTAGATCAGCCTCATAAAAACGTGGAACCCTCTTCTCCACGCACAGAGCCACTCTCTGTAAGCATGCAACATCCACAGGAAAGCATGGAGATCCAGCCAGCCACTCCTGAGCATAGGGACCTTGCAGAACGCAGGTCATCAACAGAGGACCCCCACTCAAGTGGCCCTGCACAGTGGCCTGGCAGGCCAGAACATCTTACTGAATCCAAAGTCAGCTGCAACACCACAGAGGAACACACTGACAATGTTTCACATGGGTCTGGTAGTCATGTATACCAACCAGATGTTCAACACCTGTCTTGTCAAACTGTCCTTCGCTTACATGGCAGGCATCTCTCTGGCAATGTCGAAGAGCTGACTGATACGGATGATGACTCGGAAATCTGTGAGCACCGAAGTGAATGTAAGAAATGGCATTCTGGCAATTTTGAACCCCAACAACAGCCCAGAGGTGTGGAACACCCACATGTTACTGTGAAACCCCAGGATGAACCTGAAAACCAGTACAAAACCAAACGACCACATGATGTCAGGCAGTATGGTAATGAAGACCAGAAGGATGGAGAACTAGAATATGAATCTGCACCGCAGTCTAGTGCTAATCACCAACATGAAGCAAGACACAAGCCTGATACAGAGCCTGATGCAGAACAGGAGAATTCTGGCAAACGTCAGCTTGCTGCCAACCCTGAACACAATGCCAGCTGGGGAAGTGATATCAGTCAATTTACTACAAGTCAACAATATAATGTTAAACACTCATGTGATCACGAAAGTGCAAGGCACTTATACAATGCCATTCAGCAAAATAAAGTTGGGCACTCACTTCAAGATCAGAATAGTGAGTACATTGTGTCAAAATCCCATTTTGGCCCTGCTGAATGTTCATCTGATGCTGCTGAACATCATGCCATCACTGTGAAACACCCATCAAAAAGTGGTAGGCAAGTCGCTGAGGTCGTGGTAACCCCATCGAAAAATGCTGGACAACCGTCTGATGTTCAACTCCCCGTAGAACGACAACCCATCCCTGTTGCAAACCAACAGAAGTCCAAAGTCACGTGTCTGTTGGTGCCAATTACATGGCTATCCCAGCCTGGAACAGAGACTGCTCAGGAAGGATTTGGGCCCAACTGCCCCTGCTGCAGTGCCTGTCCCGGAAAGAATGTCACCAGCGAGGAATCCCTGCTCAGGCAAGGGTTGCATGCCTTGGCGAAGCCTTTGGAGATTGCCTTGGGTCTAATTTGGCTTTTGCATTCTGCATGTAGCAGTTACAGCTAAATGCCTTCCTTTTGAACAGAATCCCACTTAACTATTTCCATCTGCTCAATTGAGATGAGCTTGGGCAGTTTCAGAGCTCAGAGACTGGAAAATGTTGTCAAGTGACCAGTTGATCTCTAGAGCCTATCATCAGGAACTGGAAATGTGTGATGTAAAAGTGTTCATTGGTCTGACAGAGGTTGTTAACTTTGGTTTGCTTGGTAAATTTTTATTTGCATCATGCATGTCTTTCAATTGTAACGTTTCCATAGGAAAGAGTTTGTTGAAGGAGCCTATGTTGTTTGTGAGATACTGGAACAGACAAACATGCAGAACACTTAGCACTGAAATATTGCTGTTACAAACATTGCCTCTTTGGTCTCTATGTCTTCTTTAAAATTGCAGAAGTTGTATAACGTCCATCTTCAGCATTTCCATGGGTTGCATTGCAGATGGTTATGCAAGAGTTATTTGGGTTTTTGACTCACATGCGAAGCAAAAGTGAGTCTATGTACTCACCCGTTTCGTCCGTCCGGGCGTCCGAAAACTTTAACGTTGGATTTTTCTCGGAGACTATTAAGTCTATCAATACCAAATGTGGCATGATGGTATATAATGACAAGACCTCAAAAAACACACATAGTGACTTAACCTTGCTTCAAGGTCAAGGTCGCAGGGGCCATAAATGTTGTTAAAAAAAGCCATTTTTCACATTTTCTCAATTTTCTCTGAAGTTTTTGAGATTGGATACCTGACCTATATATGGTATATAGGGCAAAGTAAGCCATATCTTTTGATACCAGTTTGGTTGACCTTGCTTTAAGGTCAAGGTCACAGGAGCTCTTCAAAGTTGGATTGTATACATATTTTGAAGTGACCGTGACCCTGAACTATGGAAAATAACTGTTTCAAACTTAATAATTATGTGGGGCACATGTTATACTTTCATCATGAGACACATTTGGTCAAATATCATCAAGGTCAAGGTCACTTTGACCCTTATGAAATGTGACCAAAATGGGGTAGTGAACCACTAAAAGTGACCATATCTCATGGTAGAAAGTGCCAATAAGCACCATTGTGCTTCCTATGTCTTGAATTAACAGCTTTGTGTTGCATGACCTTGGATGACCTTGACCTTGGGTCAAGGCCACAGGTATTTTGGTAGGAAACATGTGTAAAGCATTTCTTAGTGTATGATGTCATTGCTAGGTGTAGTTGTTTGACCTTGACCTTGAGGGTCACCTGAAGGTCAAGGTCATGTAAAGGTCAAGGTCAAGCATGTGAGTCATATGGGCTTTGCCCTTCTTTTCCATTCAAAAGCCAAATGCCTCTACTTAGTTAAGTTCCTCTCTGATCATATGATTGCAGTCTTGGTTAGAAGTATGTTGAGCCATCTCAGTCCTGCTTTGGAGAGGACAGCCTGCAGGCATTGCTGTTCCTTTGTATTTTTCCCAGGAGGCCTTGGGTGTTAACGACCTAGTGATTGGCTGGTCTACATGTAGTCAAGCTTGGAGACCTAGTGATAGGCTGGTCTACATGTAGTCAAGCTGGGAGACCTAGTGATAGGCTGGTCTACATGTAGTCAAGCTGGGAGACCTAGTGATAGGCTGGTCTACATGTAGTCAAGCTGGGAGACCTAGTGATAGGCTGGTCTACATGTAGTCAAGCTTGGAGACCTAGTGATAGGCTGGTCTACATGTAGTCAAGCTGGGAGACCTAGTGATAGGCTGGTCTACATGTAGTCAAGCTGGGAGACCTAGTGATAGGCTGGTCTACATGTAGTCAAGCTGGGAGACCTAGTGATAGGCTGGTCTACATGTAGTCAAGCTGGGAGACATAGTGATAGGCTGGTTTACATGTAGTCAAGCTTGGAGACCTAGTGATTGGCTGGTCTACATGTAGTCAAGCTTGGAGACCTAGTGATTGGCTGGTCTACATGTAGTCAAGCTGGGAGACCTAGTGATAGGCTGGTCTACATGTAGTCAAGCTGGGAGACCTAGTGATAGGCTGGTCTACATGTAGTCAAGCTGGGAGACCTAGTATAGGCTGGTTTACATGTAGTCAAGCTGGGAGACCTAGTGATAGGCTGGTCTACATGTAGTCAAGCTGGGAGACCTAGTGATAGGCTGGTCTACATGTAGTCAAGCTGGGAGACCTAGTGATAGGCTGGTCTACATGTAGTCAAGCTGGGAGACCTAGTGATAGGCTGGTCTACATGTAGTCAAGCTGGGAGACCTAGTGATAGGCTGGTTTACATGTAGTCAAGCTGGGAGACCTAGTGATAGGCTGGTCTACATGTAGTCAAGCTGGGAGACCTAGTGATAGGCTGGTCTACATGTAGTCAAGCTCAGGGAGACCTAGTGATTGGCTGGTCTACATGTAGTCAAGCTGGGACTTGCCACTCTGCTCTACCCAGTGACTCACTCTCTTCCCTGAGTTCCTATTTCATCTTCTCTCTGTCCTTGACTTCCTTGCAAAGCTAACCAGAGATTGGAAATGCAGAAAACTGGTATTTTTTGTGCATGTGACTATGAAAAACAGGTTTATGGCTTAGAGTTAGGTTGTTAGGAGTATTTGATTGTCACGTTTCGCATTCTGGTCAGCAAAGGAAATTTTAGATTTGTCTTGGATTTTTGGGAATGGGATGGGAGGATAACATCTCTGAAATGTATAAAATAGCATAGATTCCATTTGAATGGAGCTGGGGGGGTAATATGTTTATGGAGTATACATGAGATTATAAAACCTTCACTGTAAATTTGTGTAAAATCCTATATAAATTTTTTCACTATGTTGATTAAAGAATGTTTCTTTCCAAAGATCCCTAGAGCCTTGAACTTTGAAATATTACTATCAGTTGTGAATTACAGTTTCACAACATTAGTCCCAAAGATGATATGTTTAGCTACATTTTAGTTTCTCTCTCTCTCTCTCTAAATAATTGAATCTTGAAATGCTGTGTTATGTGCATGTATTAAAACTTTTACGCAGAGTCAGTGCCATTGATTAATACTTTTTGTTGCTAACTTGCTTTCATGTACTGCAGAATGAAAACAATTCATTCTCTTGGAAGATATATCATTGAAAATCACCAAAAGCCAATACATCAGGGTTTGCAACATGCTGATAGATTTTTCAGATTTTTTTCCTTTGCTTTTTACCTCTCTGTATGCACTTAATAATTATTATGGCATGATGTGTTTTTGTAGTTATGGCTTTGTCAGTGTTTGTGTTGATATGTGTGGATGATGTTATTTTTTACTCACATGCGAAGCAAAAGTGAGTCTATGTACTCACCCTTTTCGTCCGTCCGGGCGTCCGGTCCGGGCGTCCGAAAACTTTAACGTTGGATTTTTCTCGGAGACTATTAAGTCTATCAATACCAAATGTGGCATGATGGTGTATGATGACAAGACCTCAAAAAACATACATGGTGACTTGACCTTGCTTCAAGGTCAAGGTCGCAGGGGCCATAAATGTTGTCTAAAAAACAGTCATTTTTCACATTTTCTCAATTTTCTCTGAAGTTTTTTAGATTGGATACCTGACCTATATATGGTATATAGGGCAAAGTAAGCCCTATCTTTTGATACCAGTTTGGTTGACCTTGCTTCAAGGTCAAGGTCACAGGAGCTCTTAAAAGTTGGATTGTATACATATTTTGAAGTGACCCTGACCCTGAACTATGGAAGATAACTGTTTCAAACTTAATAATTATGTGGGGAACATGTTATACTTTCATCATGAGACACATTTGGTCACGTATCATCAAGGTCAAGGTCACTTTGACCCTTATGAAATGTGACTAAAATGGGGTAGTGAACCACTAAAAGTGACCATATCTCATGGTAGAAAGTGCCAATAAGCACCATTGTGCTTCCTATGTCTTGAATTAACAGCTTTGTGTTGCCTGACCTTGGATGACCTTGACCTTGGGTCAAGGTCACATGTATTTTGGTAGGAAAAATGTGTAAAGCATTTCTTAGTGTATGATGTCATTGGTAGGTTTAGTTGTTTGACCTTGACCTTGAAGGTCACCTGAAGGTCAAGGTCATATAAAGGTCAAGGTCATATAAAGGTCAAGGTCAAGCATGTGAGTCGTATGGGCTTTGCCCTTCTTGTTCTTGCGTGTTCATCTCCTATGACAGGCAGACAGACAACATAATTTTTACAAGTTTGAGAGTTTTTTTTTCTTCAGATTACCTTTTTTATTCTGGCAAGATGAAATGTACACTAAACACCATGGGTAATGGAAAGATCCCACAGACATCACAAATTTCATTCTTGTTGGCACGTAAAGACGTTTACCAACAGGTGCATCAATCGATGTTCACCTATACATTCATGCACAATCATGCACTCATTCAAACCAGACGAGGTGACAAGACAAGGTGAACATCGATTGATGCACCTGTTGGTAAACGTCTTTATGTGCCAACAAGAATGAAAGTTGTGATGTCTGTGGGATCTTCCCATTACCCATGGTGTTTAGTGTACGTCAAAATAAAAAAGATCCTGGCAGCTCACATCCCAGTGCTCTCCCCTTGTGCCCTCATGAGTTCAAAGCCAACCCGAAGCCTCTGCTGGACTATTGATAGCCTCTTTTTTAGGAGGTGTAGATGGTCCAGTATGCTAAGGCGTTGGGCTTTGCAGCGAGGCGCTGTGCCGTGGTTCAATCCCAGGGGCGGGAGAGATGGGAGAATAAGTTATAAAAGATGAAATGTTCTATTACTTGCAAATGGATGCATGAAAAATTTCTCAACACTTTGCCAACTTGAATTATTATAGGGTTGTTTTAAGTATTTACAAACTAAAGCAATATATTAAGTACTTGATCACCAGAAGAATGACATTTATTAGAATGGAAAATGGCACGATAAAAAAAACAACCAAAGAGACAAAGTAGACATGCATTAGAAAGTATGCAATTAAGATCAAATGGTTTGATGTTGATATATCAAGTATGCTGTTGTTACTGCTTACATGGGCATGGTTTTAGTACCTACTGTTATTTTCCAAGCAAGTCTATAACCATTTATTTATTTAATGCTGCCATGTGTTTTTCAATTTTTTGTTTCTGTTCTCTGCACTCCACACTAATTTTTCAGTTCTCTCCAGATTCACATTTTTTACCCCTGAATATCTAGATTTCAACAGTGTTTGTGCTGGAGGAGCACTGCAAAAATGATTAATTTTCATCCTCCACACTAATGACTGTTTGCTCTTGAACAAGCATGAAGACATATGGTCATTTCGTCATTACGTATCTATCAATGTAGACAGATTCTTAATATTCCATGCTAAATGAGGAAAGTAAATTTATTCTTTTTCTTGCAGTTTTAGACAGTTGACAGTCTTTCATTACACTGACTAGATTTTTAACAATTTCAACTAGGCTACTGGACTAACTGACAATATCCTCTTAGACAAGAGAAGAGGATCCTAAAGTTTTTACCAAAACATCAATTTTACCCCAGACTCCAAGGACATAATGAAGAATAAGATTGACATGTATGCTGAACTGCATAGTAAATTATGTGGTAACTTTTGGCCAATTGCTCTTGGTGTGTTGTTTAGTCTAGATGTACATGTATGCTTGAAAGTTGTCCTTTGCACAAGACTGCATAATGATAGATGCAAGTATCTACTGCCATTGAATGACCTACGATGGATTCTTTCTCCAACTTGAAATCAATACATTTCATGCTCTCCAACTTCACAGCTATTTCTGTGGGATTAATGTGTTATCAGTTAATCATGAATTTCATGAATGGCACTGGGTTCTGTGTTTATTTGCAGATCGGTAGATCCAGCCCTTACTCATACCAGGTGTATGATCTAGATGACCTTGACCTCCACACTCATTTGGTGAAGTCCCGGAGGTACTATCCTTGATACAACCAGGTTCTGTTAGACTTTTTACTTCTCTATTTCACCCTCTTTGCATTGAACAGTGCTCAGTACACAATGTGGATTCCATTTGTAAGGAATTTGTGTTGAACTTGATATACTTACAAGTAATTGTTGGAAAAAAATCACAGTAAACTAATGATTTGGAGTTTGGTTACATTGTTAGTTTCAAAATTTGAGCAGATTTGAGACTTTTTTTCCAATGAGACACAGACACACACACATGCACACACACACACACACACACACACACACACACACACACACACACACACACACACACACACACACACACACACACACACACACACACACACATATATATACACTCACACACATATACACTCACACATATACACTCACACACATATACACTCACACACATACACTCACACACTCACACACATATACACACAAGCACTCATACACACACACTCACACACACACACTCACACACACACACTCACACACACTCACACACACACACACACACACACACACTCACACACACACACACAAACACACACACACACACACACACACACACACACACACACACACACACACACACACAGAGCAGTCACTTTAAAAGAGGGTTGCATATTTTGTCAAATAAACAAATCAACATTGCCAGGAATGTGTGTTCACAACACGCACTAAAATGTAACCTTTGAGCAGCCCTGCTTGTCTGTGTGACTTTAGTACACCTCTTACTTGGAATTTTAAAATAGTTATAGACTTTTTGTGGTCATTTGAGAGAGCTGCTTTTGGTGTGGTATAATGTGATACTAACACATTTACACAGTTAGGTCCATCATATTATTAATGCTGTGTGTACATTAATACAACAAGCACATATTCTTTAAACAATATATAAACCTATTTTCTAGTGACATTGCTACAGTCACTCATAATGCAAGATATTTGCAGTTACCACGCAGTGGTTACTAACTGAAAGTTTCAGGAGCTCATAACTACCCGATTTTAACAGAAATACTCTGTGACACAGATGTCTGCACATTTGGGGACGTAACTCGATTTTCTGAGGTAATCCATCTGAATCAGCCAAATCTACCCAACATCATTGAATATATTTGAATCTTATATTTGCGCCTACAATTTGGCACACATGTCAATTAGGGAGATGCCTTTTGAAAAATATTCAACTACCTCACAGAGTTATGTTTCATTTAGCGATTCTCTCCAGTCAACAAGTTTGAAAAAGATTCTGGCATCTCATCATTTGTACTCTCTCTGGAAATTACGAACAGGAAGGAAATAGTTCATTTTGATATCCTCTCTGCCTCCCCACTCCCACTTCCAACCCCATCTCCCTCCACCCCTCCTTAGCCACCCCCCACCCTCCACACTCCCCCCCCCCCCCCTTTCCCCCCACCCCCACCCTTTTTGACTCACATGCGAAGCAAAAGTGAGTCTATGTACTCACCCTTTTCGTCCATCCTGGCGTCCGGTCCGGGCGTCCAAAAACATTAACATTGGATTTTTCTTGTAAACTATTAAGTCTATCAATACCAAATGTGGCATGATGGTGTATGATGACAAGGCCTCAAAAAACATACATAGTGACTTAACCTTGCTTCAAGGTCAAGGTCGCAGGGGCCATAAATGTTGTAAAAAAAACAGCCATTTTTCACATTTTCTCAATTTTCTCTGAAGTTTTTGAGATTGGATACCTGACCTATATATGGTATATAGGGCAAAGTAAGCCCTATCTTTTGATACCAGTTTGGTTGACCTTGCTTCAAGGTCAAGGTCACAGGAGCTCTTCAAAGTTGGATTGTATACCTATTTTGAAGTGACCCTGACCCTGAACTATGGAAAATAACTGTTTCAAACTTAATAATTATGTGGGGCACGTGTTATACTTTCATCATGAGACACATTTGGTCACATATCATCAAGGTCAAGGTCACTTTGACCCTTATGAAATGTGACCAAAATGGGGTAGTGAACCACTAAAAGTGACCATATCTCATGGTAGAAAGTGCCAATAATCACCATTGTGCTTCCTATGTCTTGAATTAACAGCTTTGTGTTGCATGACCTTGGATGACCTTGACCTTGGGTTAAGGTCACATGTATTTTGGTAGGAAAAATGTGTAAAGCATTTCTTAGTGTATGATGTCATTGGTAGGTTTAGTTGTTTGACCTTGACCTTGAAGGTCACCTGAAGGTCAAGGTCATATAAAGGTCAAGGTCAAGCATGTGAGTCGTATGGGCTTTGCCCTTCTTGTTTCCTCTAGCATTAACTCTTGAAAATCTCACCTATATTACAGTCCATAGCCACTCCACACAATGAACATGCACACACTCATACATACCCATGAGCATACATATATACACACTTGTACATGCACACACACACTCACACACATACACACACATGTATACACATCCCACCCCACAACCCACCCTACCCCACCCCCCACCCCGCATTTATCACACAAACACCAGTCTCAATCTTACACAATTAGTATCTGGCAGTCAACCACACAAAGTTTCCTCCCTTCAGCTTTTATATGTGAAATGAAGCTAATGTATGGACTCATGACTCAAAAAGACCTAGGGCGCGTTTGTTAGGCAAGTGGCTTGCCTCGGTGGCTAGTCGAGGGCGAGCAAGACACACCTACGGCTAATGAGCGAGAAACGTAGGCAACGCCTAGCCCTCGAGATTTTCTTCAGATTCTACACCTAACAAACGCACCCCTAGGGTCTTATCAACATTAAAGGCACCCCCCAAGGTCATTCCTCAGTGGCCACTCACTGTAATGCAGCTGTGGGCCTCAAGGCTACGTCAAGACTTGCAGGCTGTTAGGATCGGCTGTTCCATTGCCCTGCGTTCACCTTGTTGGGAACAGGCTGGTGACCAATGGTGGCTTTGTCTTGGCAGGAAGTCATCCTCCAGCCTAGTCCACCTGGGTGATGGGAGGTACTGGACCCCACAGGCAGCAGAACTCAGTGGCAAGTCGCACAGGCAGTTGTTCACAGACAACCTCAGCAAAACTTACAACCATCTCTACTTGAAGGCTCGCAAGCTAGATGCCCAGTGTGAAGATGCTAGGCTTTTCATCTAAGGCTGTGAAGACCAAAGTTTATTGGGTTGGAGGCAGTGTTTGGCTTATCGATACAGTCTCATCTCTGAATATGTTCTGCTTGAAATGTATGTAATTGCATGTAAACAGCTCAATAAAGTTCTTATGGTGTTGGATTCTAGTGAAGTGTACCCGATAGGCATGCTATTTCATGATATGACAATGATTTGATATGTTGTTATAGAATGTGTACTGCTCCTAGTTCATGTATCTATTTTTGCTGATACAATAACAATTACTCTCAAGTCTAATCCAAAGCCCTATCATGTGTTGTAACTTAAAAATTTCATAACATCAAAGAAACAGATTTCATAATAATCATTATTTATTTCTTTTTACCAGGGCTCTTCTTGTCTTAGTGATGCAAATTTGCAAATTAAAGTATTTTGTAGTTTTCATTAATAAATAGATATTTGTTGATAAAAAAAACAGTGATCACACTTGTTACTGTTATTGTATGAAATATGCATAGATGACAAATTGTTTTTACTAATACCTTTGTTAACCTGATACTACAAACAGTTGAGGCATTTTTTGTGGAGTGGCTAGACTAGAGAGGAACACCTAGGTAATCTGTTTCATGTGAATCCTTTGAATGTGTATGGTTTTGCATGCTTTACTGGTCACAATATCTGTGATATTTTTACTTTGTGTTTAATTCACTTGAAAACAGCCTTTATAAATGAAAATGAACCAATAAAATAATTTTCTACACTCTGACTGGTTCTTTCTCTGTGAGGTGTGTTTAGTATGGTAAAAAAATTTATCCACCATTCATCTCTTCAAAATGCAGTTAGTAATTAAGTGGGTCTTTATTGTGCTTATCTTTTAGTTAGCAAAACAGAGCTTATATCATATATTTATTTCATGTGAAAAGCAGGAACACGTTGTGTTAAATGTATGCTCCTCAGTTTCCCAGATGCCTTGCAGAAAGAAGAATGATGACTGCCAGATCATGTCTGCTTTGAAAACGTTACCACTGAACATGAGACAACATAAAACAGTCTTGATATACTTTTTTAAAAGAAACACTATGAAAACATTTACATGTTAGTTGCTGAAGGAGAAGACCGATGGTTTTAGAATATAACAGGCCGGCGCAATGGAGCCAAAGCAGTAAGCATGAGAAGGTCACTGTGGAATCCTTGGGAACGGAGAATGAAGGGTTGTGCTCTTCAACCTTTGCAGGCTATGTAAGGCCATTGACAGCCCAGATCGCTAGTATTGTTTGAAAAATAAGCAAGTCAAGGCTATTTCCCTGTCATGTGGCCGTTATGAATTGTTTGGGGAAACTTGGTGGTTTATTCCTAGCCCCACCCACAGTAAGATTATTTTAAACAAGTATTTATTGATTTTCATTTTTTATATATTTATTTATTTATCTATTATTCATTTCACCTACCTACCTACCTACCTACCTACCTACCTACCTACCTACCTACCTACCTACCTACCTACCTATCTATCTATCTATCTATCTACCTACCTACCTACCTACCTACCTACCTACCTACCTACCTACCTACCTACCTATCTACCTACCTACCTACCTACCTAACTACGTACCTACCCACCTATCTATCTATCTATCTATCTATCTATCTATCTATCTATCTATCTATCTATCTATCTATCTATCTATCTATCTATCTATCTATCTATCTATCTATCTATCTATCTATCTATCTATCTATCTATCTATCTATCTATCTATCTATCTATCTATCTATCTATCTATCTAATCTATCTAATCTATCTAATCTCTCTATCTAATCAATCTAATCTAGCTTATCTATCTAATCTAGCTTATCTAGCTTATCTACCTATCTATCTACCTACCTACCTACCTACCTATCTATCTATCTATCTATCTATCTATCTATCTATCTATCTATCTATCTATCTATCTATCTATCTATCTATCTATCTATCTATCTATCTATCTATCTATCTATCTATCTATCTATCTATCTATCTATCTATCTAATCTATCTAATCTATCTAATATATCTAATCTCTCTATCTAATCTATCTAATCTAATCTATCTAATCTAGCTTATCTATCTAATCTAGCTTATCTAGCTTATCTATCTATCTATCTATCTACCTACCTACCTACCTACCTATCTATCTATCTATCATCTATCTATCTATCTATCTATCTATCTATCTATCTATCTATCTATCTGTCTGTCTGTCTGTCTGTCTGTCTGTCTGTCTGTCTGTCTATCTATCTATCTATCTATCTATCTATCTATCTTTATCTATCTATTTATTGGAAGTGGCAGCTGTATGTGTTCATGGTACATCATGGTTGCAGATCACAAGCTTGTGTTGGGTCAAACTATCCACTGGGCAGAATGTTTACCTTTGTGAGAATGATTGCTAACGTTAAATGGCTTCTTAACATCACAGAGTGTGAGTATTATAATTGCAGCCGTAAACCAACTTCTGGCCAGAACGTTCCCATAGACCCACTGTAGGTAGTAACCAAGTGTACCCGTATTTCTCTTATATGTGTGCCAAATGGCCATTGAGCAAAGTCTGACACCCATAAATAAATGACAATTAAGGCTTGGAACACCAGCTCATGTGCGCATGCGTGCATTTTTAAAATAATGATAATGTCTGAAACTGACTCGGATATAATTTTTTTAACTCAACGAATTCGTTACTTTAATCAGGCTCCTATATCAATCAACAAAATAAACCAAGACAAACAAGGAGCACGAGACATTGACAAGGGAGACAATGACGTGTTTTCCCATTCTTCCTGTAGCTTACTATTACTTCCCCTTGCAGCTACGTTGAAACTGGAAGGTGGGTAACCTGCATCGCTTTGTTCCGAGAATCCCCCTGTACGTGGGCTCGGGGTAAGAATTGACCCACCGCGTCTCCCTACGCGATTCGTAAGAGGCGAATAACTAGGGACACCGTGACTGGATTACGTTTACTCTAAACTGTTCTAGTGATTTTCGTGCTTAATGGCCTTACGTAGCCTACAAGGCTGATAGGCAGCAAAACACCATCCACCCATCCATCCTTGTTCCAAGAAGGAACGAGCGAAGTCAACTTGGAACAGAAACAAATGCTCCCAAAGCTCATCGGCAGATCTGGCATTTGTGTCCGAAAGGAGAACCAGCATCTGTGTTCTACATATGGACGAAGCCTGTAAGACTGGTCCACAACTTCGAAGTCAAGCGAACGTATTCGATCGTCGTCTCAAATGTTTGCCAGCCGTTCAAGTTTGAGACTGCACGCACTAAGCTTATTTTGCCGTAGTCGAGAGGAGAATCTTCTCGTCAAAAGGTATCAACGTGGCACATTGCAGTTTAATTAAGACGTGTCTGCATTTCTAAGAATAAACTCGTGCGAGGCAGGCAAAGCTTGTAGGATTATCTGCATGAATTTAATCATGACTATTGAGAAAGTCTCAAACAGCTTAAAATCATTGCGTACATCATAGATGCCAATGTATTCATGAAGAACACAATCACGTATCTGCAGAAAGTTTCCCCACTCCACCCCACCTCTCTCTTTCATCTCTAAGGTTCTCCCTCCCTACCCCCCACCAACTTTTTTCTTCCTACATGTTGGATCCACTGGGTAGTTTGTCATTTGTCAATATGCAAGTGTGTTGGTTGGTGGTAAGGTTGAAGCCAAGTAAGATGCAGGGGCGAAGTCGAGTTACTTTCCACTCTTTATTGGCCGTTGGTACAAGCTCTTAGTATATGAATTTTTCTGGACCCGGGTGGTGAAATGGTCTCTCTCCCAGATGGGATGGGATCTGCCTGAGCAAGCACTGCAGCCTCTATTTATGAGGATGGACAAGAGCAGGCGCAAAAGGGAACTAGAAGGTTCACTTCTGGAGGACCCTCATACAGAGAATGGAAGACAGGGGGTCAGAGAGGCGCGGGTGGGTGCTGACAATCTGGCTGTTCTGCAAACTAAGGGGAGCGGTTTACTAGCCGAGGGTCACGCTAATGTAATCAGTGACTGACAGGGCAGCGACTGAAAGGGCAACTGCAACAACAATCAGACCATGGCCTTACACAGGATGGGGAAGGGGGGTTGGAGAGAGGTCTGACACACAGAGAGATCTGAGACACAGCAGCAGGGGTAACTGAATAGAGGATGGACACAGTAGATATACAATACACTTGGTGATAGGTGCACCTTATCACACAAGTTTTATCCAAACTCTCTCTGAGGTTACGACAGTCGTCAAAAGTGCAATGTGGGGTGCCTAGCGGTGCACAAAAAATGGGAGATGGTCACGACTCCTGTGCATGCTATCTAAGTCAGTGAGTGGCTACCGATGCTCGAGAAGCTATAAGGTTTGGTAGGTGTGTACTTGTCTCCTCATGACATTAGGGTTGCTTGGCGCATACTGGCGTTGTCCAGCGCAGAGGGTGTCTCGCTCTCGAAATGCAAACGAACTCCACTGGCCGACATACCAGCTGTGCGAGGTTGTCGGTCAAAAAAGTGTGGTAGGACGTATAGCGATAAGCAAATGCTGCCTTCAACGACGTGTACAGATTTGTAGGCATGAAAGTTGGGCTGTTGCGTGAAGTTTAACTTGTATTGCCCATCGTCGGTGAATCTGAATATTAGAAGAGACTCGATCGGTCGTGGTAGAAAAGTGGTATGTTGCCGCGGGTGTTGAAAGAGATAATTCTATCAGTGTAGCACCATAAGCATTAGAAACATGGCTGCGTAAGCACATTTAACGGTTGTTATTTGGTCGAAGGAGTACATACCTGGCCTTGGTAAATTTTCACGAAAAGCGACAAAATTCTAGCACGATGTACACGCCAATGCATAATTCGTCTGCCATTTCATTTCTGCAGCTTATTCCTTTTAGTTGTAGGTCTATTTTTTTTCTTTGGCTTTTAGCTGAAGGGTGTTATAATCGCTATTCGTGTTTTTATTGCTCGCCGTTTATTTATCTCCTATGTCTTCCATTAGTTAAAAATTAAGCTAACACGTATAAAATTGAACCAGTCAAGACATCGCTCCAGATTTGCCGTGGGAATTTCGTCTGTTTCATTAGTGTTTTTTTCCGATGCCCTGTGCACATACATGATATAGTAGAGGTTCCACTGAGAATCACATAATGCGACCACTACTAAATGTTCTCTCCCTTCCCCTTGCCCCATCACCCCACCCCCGCCCCTCACCCCCCACCCACCCACCCCCAAAAACTGGAACCCGTTGTCACTGAACTTTCAGGATATTACTCCACTAGACCAACGGCGCCAGGCAAACAACACAATGTGCCGTAATTATGCCACAGGGGCAACTCGGTGGAGGGTGGGATGGGGTGTGGGGTGTTTCTCGTTATGCACATTCTGTACCTCGTCCGCTACATCCGGTGTGAGCTAGACTGTCTGCAGAGTTTTGCAACCCGTGCACAGTGTCTTGATTGTCCCTCCATGAGCCTTTTGTGCCCATGCGGTTTGTGGGGAATTAGAAGGACCATGACTTTTCTGCATTGGACCTCTACTGGTATTCATCTACTGGTTCACCCAGCATGCCTACAAGCGTTTCAGAGGCTCTGGTGTTTGAAGAGTTTTCTCGCGTGAGTGCCAAGGAACTGCACGTCATCTCAACAAATAAAGCTCTGACCGCTACCCCTCAGACTAACTGCAGGGTGTCGAGATCGGGTGGCTGCTTGGTAAGAATCATACATGTATCTAGGTGGAAAAGTAGCTGTTAATTACACATCGCTAAAACCGATGAATTATGAAATCATGCAGTCCAGTGATAATCCGGCCAAGCCCTTGTCTCAGAGAACAATCAACTCGTTCAAAACAGCACAAATGTAACTGAAAGCCATGCAGACTTTCTTTTAATTGCTTTCAGCCCATACACAACAGCTGTCCACAAGTAATTAAGCGGTGTAATGGCTACCATCTGCCAGTGGCCGTTATTACGATCATCACATTCAGTTGCATCATTACAACCATATTGTTATCAGCAAAAGCAACATGCCTGATGTTGTCTTATTCGGAGCTGAAAACCCCATTATTAGTGTTATGATTAATTTTCATTATGGCCCCCTCACAGTTGCCCTAAGGATTCCCTATCCCCTCACCCTTCACCCTCCACCCCCACCCCAATCTTGAAACAGATGCCTGATAGAACCACAAATCATTTTCCCCACCCACAACCACCACCACCGCCGCTACCACCACTTCCATCACCTCCAATATCACCACTTCCACCACCACCATCACGCTGGCACCATTACTGCCACTACCACACCACCATCGTCTCCACCACCACCACGTACTCCACCACCACCACCCAAACCACCACCACCACCAACACTATCAAACATTCACCACGTCCATCACCACCACCACCACACCACTACTATCACACCACCACCACTACAACACCGCCACCATTTCCACCACCACCACTACCACACCAACACCACTTCCACCACCACCACTACCACTACCACCACACCAGCACCACCACACCACTTGCACCACCTCGTACCACCACACCACTACCACAACTACCACGTCACCACCACCACCACCACCACCATGTACCACACCACTTCCACCACCGGCCACTTCCACCACCACTTCCACCAACACATTAATATTACCAGCACCACTTCCACCACCACACTACCACCACCATTTCCACAAACCACCACCACCACCACTTTCACCATTACCACACCACCACCACCACCACCACTACCACATCACCACCACTCCCGCAACCACCACCACTAACCAAAAATTCATTGATGGTTAATTCAGCTATGGGTGCGAAAGAACTCATTGTGAAGAGAAGTGCAAGGACACTGATAACGACAGCTATAAGAAACCTTTTCTGCTGAACGCAGCTCTCACAATCACTAGTTCGGCTGGCAGGCTTTTCCCTCAGTAACCTTGAACTTAACCCAGATCCACACGCGGAGCTAGTCTCCTGTTATCAGCGTGAAGTACATGCAGCCAGTTGGCCTCGCACGAAACCCTAGGCCTGAACGAGGACGAGAACTGTATAGAGAGGGCAGGGAAAAAGAGAGGACCTCCTATCGTAAGCGCAGTTCCTCAGCCAGCTCAGCCAGGAGACAGTCAGGCAGGCAGCTATTCTCAGTACAGAAATCTTCGCTGTGTCGAGGTTAGAACTCTAACATCATGTCATCCTTCGCTCCTACCTCCAGCGGGTCCGGTCCCACTGCTGCCGACTATGCCAAGTATGACGCCCCGGACGCCGAGTTCTTTCCGGGTACGTAAACACGATGAATGCATGCGTGCAGACTCATTGTAGATATGCTTGGAAACAGGCTGTCCTGAACTGGGGGGCGGGGCTGTGTTGCACGTGTATTTGCGCCGTCTCCGGTTGAAGCTGCGCGGCCTTCGTAATGAGATATGCATGCAGTCGGTGTCGTAAACAGATCTAGCTGTTCTTTGTTCATGTATGAGGATGTAAGTGAAACATTCAATTAAGTTTGGTTTGAAGGAATCATCATGATACATGTTTGTGGAGTGAGAATCGAGATGGAGGAAGAGGGGATCTTGGGGATCGAGGGATCGAGAGAGAGGATATCGAGCGCTCGCAGACGGACGGATCGACTGTCGGACGGACGGACACACACACACACACACACACATACACACACACACATACACACACACACACACACACACACACATACACACACACACCACAAATATACGTACATACACAGACACACACAGACACGTATACACACACACACACAGACACGTACACACACACACACACACACACACACACACACACACACACACACGCACACACACACCACAAATATACGTACATACACAGACACACACAGACACGTATACACACACACACACAGACACGTACACACACACACACAGACACGTACACACACACACATACACACACACACACACACACACACACACACACACACACACACCACAAATATACGTACATACACAGACACACACAGACACGTATACACACACACACACACACACACACACAGACACGTATACACACACAGACACGTATACACACACACACACACGCGCGCGCGCGCGCACACGTACACACACAAACACACTGACAATTATAGACACACAGATACGCAATGATACGCAAACACACAATGACCCAAACACACACACACACACACACACACACACACACACACACACACACACACACACACACCACCCATCCCACACACCCCACAAACACACCTCGTTTTAAACATATGTTCTACTGAGAAAATTGTATATTCACCTTGCCCATGTAGGCCTATGATGGCGTTCTTTTATTAGAGTAATCAGAGTGTAATGAACTGTACCAAAATATTGCAGTGGAATCCTACGAGAACAGTACAAATCATGCCTCTGATCGACGCATGATGGGCATTAATTATTGCTGATGAAGCTTTTATGGTTCTTAAATATGCAGTCCTTGCTACCTCTCTTTTTAGACGCATAAAGCTTATCGGCCACTGGGTTGTAACGTGAACTGCCTGCATGTCTAGTTGTGCAAAAAGCTGAAATCCAAAGACTGATTGTCTCTCAGTTCGCAACATCCATGCGTAAATTGGGTCACCATGTCTGAACCCTGGCAGGTCAGCGTCCTTGGGTCACCAAGCCCTTTTAAAGGGGGACTACCCATGCATCTTTTCGCACCAGGGACCCCCGCTATTTATTACACTATCAAATTATCCATGATGATAATATTGTTGCCTCCCCTGTCAGTTACGTACTCCACAAAATAATGAGCAGTGGGTGCAAATGTTCCTCAAAGACGCTTTATCGACGAAACTCATGTAAAGACTGATTCGTTTTAACTTTCGTATGATAGGGTGGCCCAGCATGGCAGGGGAGATAATCACAAGTGACACAGAGCGTGGAAGGCAGATTTCATCTACATGTACATCTCGAGCGGTTGCCCAAGCTTTCAACTCGAGATAGTCAAAGACTATCAGGCGCTATCGAAGTTCAAAGGTTGATATTTAGGTCTAGAGGATACACCTTTCGGCATTCTGAACACAGAGATATTCACTATAGTCTCAGCCACGCTGAATGATCTAGCTTTCGGTTGATAATAATAATTGCGACGAGGTATTGAAGAGATGTAATAAAATTTGGAATGCTGTGTGATTTCCCAACTTTTCGTTATGGTGTGAATTTTGACACTTGTAGAACATTTAGTACCCTGTCATGCTACCAACAAAGGATACCTACATGAACTCTGAAAGAGAAAAGAAATCTTAATATGGCGCATTACTCAACGAACAGCGTTCATTTCTGTTCAATCTGGCGACAACACAAAAAAGGTTGGAGTAGTGAGATGATATAGAGAGGGCGGAAGAAATAACTGTTTTGACTCATATATAATTTAATCCCATTCTTCGGAGCCGTCTCATCTATTCAAGCGCGTCTAGACTTTTAACAAACAAGCAACCCCTCGTATTCAAGTCGTCCAAACTTTGCAAGACGTGAGAGTAGACAACTTCCTGTGGTCGATCTTGGTTCTCCGTTGCACTGACGGTCATTTACAGTTATCTCCCCTGACTATCTTGCCTGTTGATGAGATATCTGACCTTAGTATTGTCCTGCTTGCAGGCATCGCCAAGGCCGTATTCAAGGCCGACGGAGGACCCACAGAAACCCTGGCGTACAAGCACTACAACCCGTCTGAGGTGACTTGTGAAGAGTATTACGGGTATTGGGGGTGGGGGTGGGGGGTGGACAGGGTTGGGGAGGAGGAGAGGAAGAAGAAACGTAATACCTTCACCTCCAGGCTGTAAAAGCATTGTATCATATCAACAAACTGTGTGTCCTACTGAGACAGTGTTTCATGTATTCAGAAGTGTTCCTATATATTAGAGTTCACGTTGACATCCACAAGCAAAAGTGTATAATATATACAAGCCTGCATAACTATATATACATGACGTCCTCACATAACCCCTTATGAAGTACATTTTAATTCCAAAGCAAGCAAAATAATGCCGTCAGATAACTGCTATTAAAAGTATTCATATTTGACGTGTTAGAAACCTTGGATGTTGCATCCACATATGCACACATACACATTACTTTTGAACTTGGACATTCAAACATGGCGACACAATTTCTTTCGCCAAAGGGCATGATACTGATCTATCCACATCTAACATTGTTTTAAACATACTAAATCTTTTGCACCAGTGCGCACATGCATGTTATGTACCTGAGAACCCGAGCGAGTAGGGTTTGGGAAATTGTCCTTCTCGCTGTATGTATACAACCTGCTGTGTTATACAGCGTGTAACCGTCTGCAATGTATGCCCAAAGGCCTCGATCATTATACGAGGCGATTCCACACGGTCCACAAGCATGCGCCATTGTGACAGCCAATCGCAGTTCGCTGTAGCGGAAAAAGAGCATTAATACACAATAGTGTCATGCGATTGGGATATATTTTTGTCGTGTGGACAGCATCAGCATGGAACATGTGGAATCGCCTCGTGTAATACGGCCTGAAGTGCCGCCTTTCCTCTCTCGCCTTTCCCAATCGTCTGCAAGGCACCATTCTCATGCAAAGGAGACACTCCATACTCTGTCTATACACTGTGCAGGTGGTGATGGGACGCTCTATGGAGGAGTGGCTGCGCTTCTCCGTCTGCTTCTGGCACACGTTCCGAGGGACGGGGGCCGACCCCTTCGGCTTCCCCACCCTGGTCAGGCCCTGGGACGACGGCTCCAACTCCATGGCCAATGCCAAGAGGCGTCTTCGCGCCGCCTTTGAATTCTTCTCCAAGCTGGGCGTCAAGTACTGGACCTTCCACGACAGGTGAGGGGAAACAAGGGAGAGTACCGCCGAATCCTAGCGGACATAGCATAGAAGAGCATTAGGAAGCAGCTGACTGGCTGATTGGCTGGTTGACCGGATCGCTCATTGGCTGTAGAGATTGATTTTTTTAAATTACAGGTGGGCCTACTTGGGAGTAATTAGTGATATATTTTGGCTGAATATTTCTTGTCTACCTTGTCCTTTGAACTAAATTGATCAAGGTATCATAAGATTCCTTAGAATATAAATACTAACGTAAAGGAAGCGATCAATAAAATCACCAATCAGATGCATGCAGCCCGGAACATGCCCAGATTCAAAGTCCATCCGAAAGTTGTGTGTGGTAATCAAGGGTAACGTACATTCACATTCTCATACAAGAAGCAAACAAGCACGCACTCCTTCGTACACGCACTCTTACAAATAAAAGGTGTTGGATTTGACCTTATCAGAGGTCTTGCATCTTTTAAACTGTACCCCCAAAACCACCTTCACCACCACCACCACTCCCACAAACACCCAAACCCCAACCCTCCTTACCACCCTCACTCACGTTCACACCCTGTACTCCGATTTGGTGTGGCAATGAGGCTTTATTCCAACGATTAGAGCGCTTGTCTGCTGTTGTTTGCGGATAGCCACAGCAGCGTTCGAAACTTCGCTGTTCCAAGATCGAGTCGCATCCTCGGGCAAGGTCTTAACTCGAATAGCCCTTTCCCTACCCAGGGGTAAAACTGGATATCTGTGAGGGCAGTGATGGCACTCTGTATTGCGGTTGACCCATGTATGCGGCTGTAGGACAGCATCGGGTTGAATATTCCTCAGGGAGTGGAGTTGGTGCCGATACCTGACTGTGTAGTGTGTTGTCCTTTCTGCCTGTCTGTGTTCGTCGTGAGGTATCAATAGAGGATTAATAAAATGGTCCAATGATTACGGAGTAAATTGTAATGCGGTTTGAGACCCTGGTGTGGGTTATAAGTCGCTATATAAAACCAATGCCTTCCATAGATTACTATGCCATGGCCTCTCTCCACAGGGACATCGCCCCCGAGGGCAAGGACCTGGCGGAGACCAACAAGAACCTTGACGAGATCGTGGCTCTGGCTGAGGAGCTACAGAAGAAGACGGGAGTCAAGCTGCTGTGGGCCACCTGCAACCTTTTTGCCCACCCCAGGTATGCACTGCTGTCTCTCATCCCGGGTATG
>JAWQFJ010001589.1:55000-60735 GCA_034096865.1 Theodoxus fluviatilis
AACTGGACCACATGGCGGTTTTCTTCAAGATGGCCGTGGGTGAGTGCACTGGCTGTTCACATCATCAGATTTTCCTTGCATGCCTGAGAAGCAAAGGCCAAATGATAAGAAATCGGTCGACCATTTTGTTAATAACATATCTGAATTTGTGCTTTGATCAGGACTATCAATTGGTGTAAAACCCTGGAGATAAAATAATAAAACCGATTTTTAAAAACATGTATGATAATCGTTCTTTGGGTATCGATGACACCATCATCAAACACATGCACGCGTGCGCGCACACACACACACACACACACACGCACACATACAGACACACACATGCACGCGAGCACACACGTACATATTCTTATATATTGAGGTCACATATCGGCATGATAGACTTTCACAATGTGGTAAATAGAAAGAAATGCTGAATTTCGGGGGGAGGGGGGGGGGGGGGGGGGGCTGAACTTTTACAAGAATGGATGGAAGATGACATTTTCTTTTCATTCCTGTACACAGCCTACAAGAGGAAGATCGGCTTCAGCGGAGTTTTCCTGATCGAGCCCAAGCCGAAGGAGCCCACCAGACACCAGTACGACTACGGTAAGTGCCCTGGGTTAAAACCCTGCCCCTACAACACAACTACTGCACATGCAGGGCCGGACCAAATGAGTTGTGGGGGGGGGGGGGGTTCCTTTTTGGTTGGGGGGAACAAATCATCGAAGTGGCGAAGTCACCAGCGCGCGCCTGCGAAGCAGGCGCGCAAACTAGGGGGGTCCGGGGGCATGCCCCCCCTGATTTTTTTTTAAACGGTTAAAATCTGTGCAATCTGGTGCATTCTGGGCCTTGTTTTGAGGGGTAAGAGCAGCATTGTTTTTGGAGACACACAAAAAATATATTTAAAAAAACAAACTCAAACCAAGGTACATGCTTTTTCTAGGGGTGGGGGTGGGTGGGGGGGTGGGTCCGGAACCCCTGGAACCCCCCCCCCCTGGGTCCGGCCCTGCACATGTAATACAGTGCTTAAAACGATGCAACTACAGAGGTGTGTATATCAAAGAAATGGAGAGCTGGATTCTATGCCGTTTTGATACGTGAACTATCGCGAAGTGCATTGGTGATCAGTTAGGTGCCGAGTTTGCCATTTCTACCCGCCGTTCCTCATCTTGCATCATGCATCATATCATAATGCGATAAAAGGTTGATCAAGCAGACGTGAATGAAACTCTCTCTTATATTCCCCTAGCTAAACGTTATGCTTTAATCCATTGTCCTCGCATCTGGTCCGCAATATCTACCTCTTATTCCCTTTCGTCTCTCCCTCTTCCCACGATTTGGTCATCATGCACGTCTGCGCACATGTAAACACACTCACACACACACACACGCATGCACACACACACACAAGTACATGCACGCGCACGCACTCGTACGCATGCATGCATACACACACAAACACACGTACGCACAAAGACAGAATCCAGTACCCTCTTCCCCATCTCTCCCTCCATTGACTTTGTACCATTTGGCTGACTCGATCACTCGCTAGTGTTTTCTCCGTCCCCTTGATATAAGTAAACGACATTTCAATGCAGATGCCATGACTGTCATCGCCTTCCTCAAGACCTACGGCCTGGACCAGGAGTTCAAGGTAGGCTGGCACACTTCTCCACCTATGTTGACGCCGACCTATTACTCGCAAGATCTTGCAAGGCTCCTAGCGTAAGCAACGCGCCCCAAGATTCCCTTGTCATCATCGATGTAGTTTGAGTTGATGCCAGAGAAGTCTAACCTTTGCTCTCCACCTATGTTAACACCGGCCTATTCCTCTCAAGATCTTGCAAGGATCCTGGCGTAAGCAACGCGCCCCAAGATTCCCTTGTCATCATCGATGTAGTTTGAGTTGATGCCAGAGAAGTGGGACCCTTGCTCACTACGCTTTCCTTCATGTTGCAGCTGAACATCGAGCCCAACCACACCACACTTGCTGGCCACAGCTATGAGCATGATGTCGTCATGGCATCGGCGTACGTAGACTTCATTGATTCTCTGTGTAGTCCTTAAGCCGACCTCAGGATTCCTGGAGATACTTACCTACAGCAAAGATTATAGGTTGCCTACAGTACTAGTACCGGTACTGGATTTCGATAGACAGAACTAAAGATCGCAACAGGATGCGGGCTAGATAGGTTACCTCACCCTGGTCGGAGAGAACATATGAGAGGATTTTAAAGAACAAATCGTTTGAGATTATCGGAGAGGATGACGAGCAATTCATATAGGCCTAGATTTTCCAGTGTTGTGTAAATTAACATCGTGAACAGTGGACTGGGTTTTGTAAAGTGAGGAATGAGGCTGTTGAAGGGCAGTGGAAACGACACAGCGGGAGGGACAGAGAAGTTACTGATCGATTTCCAGATAGAAGTGACGGATCGATGTCGTGGGATTAAAGGCGTCTGATTTATGCTAGGTGACAGAATTCTAGATTGACAGCTAATAAAAGGCAAAGATGCAATGAAATTTCCCTTAAAGAATTTCCAGAAGAGGACAATGCTAACAACAATAAAAATGTCGTCATCGTTGTTGTAATCATGATGGTGATGGTGTCTTCCCACAGTTACGGCATGCTTGGGTCCGTGGACTCCAACACGGGGTCCCCAGACCTCGGCTGGGACACGGACCAGTTCCCCATGGACGTCAAGAACACAACCTTCGTCATGAAGGTGCGTTGACCCCCTCTCGTGCCATAGCGCACGCGTACACGCGATTGCTAGTTTTCTAAACATACTGTACCAGTAGACAACCATAGGTATATGACCTTTTCACCTCGAAAAAAGATTTGCAAAATCATCCCACACACGTGGCTTAATAGCATCAGCCAATGAAAAGGCTCCATCTATAGCGTCATGGCCAGTGAAAGGGAGGCAACTCTCCCTGTTTCCTGCACATGCGCATAGATAACATGATGCAACCACGTGCCACCACTTTTCGACTTTTCGTTGGAGTGTTTGGATGTACTCTGGTGTTCTCCTCAAGTCTTCACGTTGTGCGGACTTTCTGAAGGATTTGCTGTCGACTATGGCGGCGTTGCTGTTGGGAAGTACAAACACTCCTACGGCCCTCGCCGTTTTTCGAATTCCTGTTTTAGTGTTTAATTCGTTTTTTGCTTCAATTTCTGTTCCCGCCGGTAACCTCAGTGCACGGTCTGGTTCAGTTATTTTGTTGCCTGTTGTCTCTAGCTTCGGCTAGGTGCGTTGTGAGCGTGTTTCGCTTGTTGTACGCTTGTATTCTTGTGAGCACGTTCTTGCTACTGCTTGCGTCAAGTTGACGCTGTTGCTGTCCGCCATTTTGTTTCGCCATTTTGGGAATATGGCGGCTCGCCGTCCTACCTCTCTTCAGGGTACGGAGGCGGTGCGCAGGTGCGCAAGCGCGGCTCTGCTTCTAAGAGGAAGAGCTGTTTGTCTATACCTCCTTCCTTTTTGCCATGTAAGAGGTAAAGTCGCGTTCGAGTAAGCCTCGTTCTGCCTCTTCCTCTGCATCGTGTAGCAGGGTAGACGATGTGTCGGGGAAGTTTTCTTCTCTCGACAACTCTTCTTTACAGGACACTCTCACTCTGTCTCTGGGGATTGCTCGGGGGTGGTTTCTGAGCCAGTTTTGGGTCCCCAGGCGGCTGCTGCATGTTTGGTGTATTTGTCTGAGGCTGCCTTTGTTTCAGTTCCCAGAGTGCGGTGTCGCACCGATCGGATTCTCTCCCGGCGGTAAGTCGAGACGGAGACGAATCCCTCGGTGGGGTGGGCACGGCTATCGATCGCAAGGGGGCTCTGCCCATGCGATCCGATCAGCATGTTGCCTCGGATTCCTGGCCTTCTCCTGGTCGACCAGTAGATCGTATCCGACACGAGTCGCGATACCGGCAGAGCGTTGCTATCGATCCCGCCGAGGCAATGCCCGCGCGATCCGATCAGCATGCTGCCATGGTTCACTGGCGATCAGATGATCATTCAATCGATCATGATGGCTCGATCAGCATGCTGCTTTGTTTTCCGGGCGTTCTGTCCCTCGATCAGTGGATCGTGGCGATCAGCGCGACCGGAGGGGTGTTGCTGTCGACCGCGCAGAGGTTTTGCCTTTGCGGTCTGATCAGCGTCCTCGCTTGTTTTCACGACGATTGCCTGGTCTATTGCTCGATCGTGATCGTCCTTGTCGGGAATTTCGACACGATCGAGCAATAGATGGTGTTGGGCAGGGGTCCTTTTACAGGACGCGCGGTGCTGTTGATCGCTCCGAGGTTTTTTTTCCCGGACGGTTTGATCAGCCTGCGTCCTTGGCGTCTCAGCGATCACGTGATTTTGCGCGAGATTCTCGCCCTCGGCGATACGTGCCTGACGATCGCTGGGATTTGCGTTTCGATCAGCATACTGTCTCAGTTCTAGGGGGATCGGTCGATCGCATGTCAGATCGCGATCTTCTCTTTGACTCTGATGCTCCCGTTCATGCTTCTCGGGAATCTCTGCTTTGGCGGCGCGTTGAGTCTCGACACTATCTCCTTCGTGATTTGTCAGACTCTGATTCGCGATCGCTCAGTCCGGTACGGGTTTCTGCTCGTCGCTCACATAGGTCTGCGGACTCTGAGTGTTTTCGATGGCAATCCGCCCGGCTGCCTTCCGGCGCTCGTACTTTGTTTTTTCCTCGATTGCCTGATCTATCGCTCGATCGTGATCATCCCTGTCGGGAATCAGACACAATCGAACGGTAGCTAGGTATGGACCAGGGTCACTGTACGGGTCGAGCATTGCTGATGTTCGCGCTGGGGTTTTTCCGCGCGATTCCATCGGCAGACAGCCTTGAATTCTCGGCGGTCGCGAGTTTTCGCGCAGGATTCTCGACTTGGGGCAGGCGTTGCTGACGATCGCTCGGTTTTGCCCATGCGTTTTCGATCAGCAATATTGCCTCAGGTCTCTGGGGATCGGCTGATAGGTGATCAGATCGTGATCTTTCCTTCGGTCTGGTCGTCCGTGGTACAGGCAGAGCATTGCTGACGCCGCACAGAGATTTTTTCCTTGCGGTTCGATCAGCTGCTGCCTTGTATTCCCGGTGTTCGCGTGAATCGTGTTTTTTCCGGCCGGGAATTTCGTCACGGCAGGCGATGCTGACGTTCGCTCAGTGACGTTTCCTTTGCAGTCAGAGCAGCTTGTTTCGTTCATTTCCCGGCGATCGGCTAATCTCACGCTAGTTCGTGATCCTTTCTGCCGGGAATCACAACAAGATCGGCGGACAGGCAGGGCTTGCTATCTACCGCACGGAGGCAAGGCCCGGGCGGGCAGATCGGCATGCTGCCTTGCATTCTTGTCAGTCAGCTGCTGCCTCAGGTCTCTGGGGATCGACGGATCGATTACAGATCGTGATCTTTCCTTTGAGTCTGTTTTTTGTCCAGTTCGTCCCTTCCGGGAATCGGTTTCAGCCAGGTGTTGCTGACGAACGCACAGTGTTTTGCCCTTGCGGTCGGATCAACATGCTGCGTTGTTTTCTCGGCGATCGCCTGTTCGATCGACAGATCGCAGTACAGGCGGGGTCTACGAACATCGGGGTTTTCAGAAATCTTACGGCACTTGGCGTTTTTTCGATTTCTGTTCATTCTCCGTTTGTGCACTTCACATGTATTGTTCCACCGGTTTTCAGTCCGGTTAGGTTCAATTATTGTCTCTAGCTTTGGCTAGGTGCGCTGGCTTTTCTTAGCGTGATCTCCT
>JAWQFJ010001589.1:60752-130752 GCA_034096865.1 Theodoxus fluviatilis
TGGCGGCTCGCCGTCCTACCTTTCTTCAGGGTACGGAGGCGGTGCGCAGGTGCGCAAGCGCGGCTCTGCTTCTAAGAGGAAGAGCTGTTTGTCTATACCTCCTTCCTTTTTGCCATGTAAGAGGTAAAGTCGCGTTCGAGTAAGCCTCGTTCTGCCTCTTCCTCTGCATCGTGTAGCAGGGTAGACGATGTGTCGGGGAAGTTTTCTTCTCTCGACAACTCTTCTTTACAGGACACTCTCACTCTGTCTCTGGGGATTGCTCGGGGGTGGTTTCTGAGCCAGTTTTGGGTCCCCAGGCGGCTGCTGCATGTTTGGTGTATTTGTCTGAGGCTGCCTTTGTTTCAGTTCCCAGAGTGCGGTGTCGCACCGATCGGATTCTCTCCCGGCGGTAAGTCGAGACGGAGACGAATCCCTCGGTGGGGTGGGCACGGCTATCGATCGCAAGGGGGCTCTGCCCATGCGATCCGATCAGCATGTTGCCTCGGATTCCTGGCCTTCTCCTGGTCGACCAGTAGATCGTATCCGACACGAGTCGCGATACCGGCAGAGCGTTGCTATCGATCCCGCCGAGGCAATGCCCGCGCGATCCGATCAGCATGCTGCCATGGTTCACTGGCGATCAGATGATCATTCAATCGATCATGATGGCTCGATCAGCATGCTGCTTTGTTTTCCGGGCGTTCTGTCCCTCGATCAGTGGATCGTGGCGATCAGCGCGACCGGAGGGGTGTTGCTGTCGACCGCGCAGAGTTTGCCTTTGCGGTCTGATCAGCGTCCTCGCTTGTTTTCACGACGATTGCCTGGTCTATTGCTCGATCGTGATCGTCCTTGTCGGGAATTTCGACACGATCGAGCAATAGATGGTGTTGGGCAGGGGTCCTTTTACAGGACGCGCGGTGCTGTTGATCGCTCCGAGGTTTTTTCCCGGACGGTTTGATCAGCCTGCGTCCTTGGCGTCTCAGCGATCACGTGAGTTTGCGCGAGATTCTCGCCCTCGGCGATACGTGCCTGACGATCGCTGGGATTTGCGTTTCGATCAGCATACTGTCTCAGTTCTAGGGGGATCGGTCGATCGCATGTCAGATCGCGATCTTCTCTTTGACTCTGATGCTCCCGTTCATGCTTCTCGGGAATCTCTGCTTTGGCGGCGCGTTGAGTCTCGACACTATCTCCTTCGTGATTTGTCAGACTCTGATTCGCGATCGCTCAGTCCGGTACGGGTTTCTGCTCGTCGCTCACATAGGTCTGCGGACTCAGAGTGTTTTCGATGGCAATCCGCCCGGCTGCCTTCCGGCGCTCGTACTTTGTTTTTTCCTCGATTGCCTGATCTATCGCTCGATCGTGATCATCCCTGTCGGGAATCAGACACAATCGAACGGTAGCTAGGTATGGACCAGGGTCACTGTACGGGTCGAGCATTGCTGATGTTCGCGCTGGGGTTTTTCCGCGCGATTCCATCGGCAGACAGCCTTGAATTCTCGGCGGTCGCGAGTTTTCGCGCAGGATTCTCGACTTGGGGCAGGCGTTGCTGACGATCGCTCGGTTTTGCCCATGCGTTTTCGATCAGCAATATTGCCTCAGGTCTCTGGGGATCGGCTGATAGGTGATCAGATCGTGATCTTTCCTTCGGTCTGGTCGTCCGTGGTACAGGCAGAGCATTGCTGACGCCGCACAGAGATTTTTTCCTTGCGGTTCGATCAGCTGCTGCCTTGTATTCCCGGTGTTCGCGTGAATCGTGTTTTTTCCGGCCGGGAATTTCGTCACGGCAGGCGATGCTGACGTTCGCTCAGTGACGTTTCCTTTGCAGTCAGAGCAGCTTGTTTCGTTCATTTCCCGGCGATCGGCTAATCTCACGCTAGTTCGTGATCCTTTCTGCCGGGAATCACAACAAGATCGGCGGACAGGCAGGGCTTGCTATCTACCGCACGGAGGCAAGGCCCGGGCGGGCAGATCGGCATGCTGCCTTGCATTCTTGTCAGTCAGCTGCTGCCTCAGGTCTCTGGGGATCGACGGATCGATTACAGATCGTGATCTTTCCTTTGAGTCTGTTTTTTGTCCAGTTCGTCCCTTCCGGGAATCGGTTTCAGCCAGGTGTTGCTGACGAACGCACAGTGTTTTGCCCTTGCGGTCGGATCAACATGCTGCGTTGTTTTCTCGGCGATCGCCTGTTCGATCGACAGATCGCAGTACAGGCGGGGTCTACGAACATCGGGGTTTTCAGAAATCTTACGGCACTTGGCGTTTTTTCGATTTCTGTTCATTCTCCGTTTGTGCACTTTACATGTATTGTTCCACCGGTTTTCAGTCCGGTTAGGTTCAATTATTGTCTCTAGCTTTGTCTCGGTGCATTGGCTTTTCTTCGCGTGAATCTCCTTCTTTCCTGTATTAGCTTCGGACTTTCTGGAAGTCGGAGCGATCAGTGGAGCGTGTCGGATAGGTCTTGGACAGGCAGAGCACTGCTATCGACCGCATGGAGGCTACGACCATGCGGGCCGATCAGCGTGCTGCCTCAGTGTTCTGGAGTTCGGCCGTTCTACCGTAGATCGTGAGGGACAGGAGTCACGTTATAGGTATCAGCTTGCTGCTTTGTTCCCGGCAATCGCCGGATTTACGATTGATCTTGAGCATTCCAGCTGGGATTCAGTCTTCAAGCAGTGGCGATGTTGGTGAGAGGCAGGGGAGTTCGGTTGGCGGTTGTACCTGGACGATTGGTTGGTTTACACCTATCGTCTCTGCACTCACTCTCATGGAAGTTCCTTTTCCACAGAATTTTTTCTCTGGAAATTGACTATCCTGGCAGATCACTGAGCCGGAGGACCGACACAGACACGACCTTGGTGTCCAGCCTTTGGTCTGCACTCGAGTCTCTGCGGCAAATCCACTTTCTAGAGATGGAAGCGTATTCTCTCTCTGAAGGGATTGGTGTCAGTATTGCGTGATCGGCACGTGACAATCTCGGGTGATAAGGTCGCGTGGCTGAGTTTTCTTCGCCATCAGGGTGGCACAGTCTCTACGACTCTGTCTCTCTGGGCTGAGGAGGTTCTCTTGGGCTCACTTTCCTGGAGGTTCCATTTCCACGGCATTCTTTCCCGGGAAATTGAATATCCTTGCAGTTCACTGAGCCGGAGGAATCATTTTCTTCCTATGGAATAGACTGTGGCTTCGCTGGGGCGACCTGGTGGTGAATCTGTTCGCTACCCGATTCAACACATGTCTTCCGTGTTTCCTCTCGCGGATGCACGATCCGAGGGCTCTCGGACGAATGCTTCTGCTAGGTCGTGGGCGGGCGTGCATGTCTATGCTTTTCTCCCACTCGCCTTATTCTGAAGGTGTTGGCCAGGGTCGCCCTAGAGTGTCCTCGGATGATTTTGGTCGCACCTTTCTGGACGGGAGTTTCATGCTTCCTTGAGCTGCTTGCTCTGGCGGATGGGGAATACATTGTTCTCATTCTCTCTGGTCCATTCTCGAGCAGCCTCACTCGAGAATGTGCCAGTCGGTCGTTCACTTCCTGAACTTTCTGCTTGGCTCTGTTCAGACACACAGTTTGCAGAGAGACAGGTCTTGTTTCCCTCGTTCGATGTCACACGCCTCCCTCGGTAGTTACCGCTCGGCGTTCACGAACACAAGCAAGGCCACGTGTGGCATTGACGTGTCTTTCGGTTGGAGGGTCCCCACCATCACCTGTGTATGTCGATCCAAACAATACTGACTGTGTCAACTGTCCAGTCTGTGCACTGGAGTATGTCTGGCTAGAACTCAGTCTCGTCGTTTCGCCGACATAGACTGTTTCTTCCATGGAAGTTGGCCACAGCGGGATATCAAAGACATCCATTTCCTAAGCTGGATTTGTCTTTGGATCACGGACACGTTTTGAATGCGCAGCTTGTTCCTCTGGTTGGTGTATCCAGGACTCATGAGATTCGCAGGGTTGCGACCTCTGTGGCTTTTGCCAAGAATGTATCGCTCTCATCTCATGAGGGCGGCGTTCTGGCGCAGTGACTGCGTTTTCACGCATCACTGCTGGCAGAATGTTCGCGTTCGTTGCCTGGACGGCACCTTTGGCATCAATAGTTGGTTGTGGTGGGTTCGCTGTTTGCCTTTGAGTGGTGTGTGTTCTTTAAGTTAGGTTGGTAGATGCACAGCCCTCCTCCCTTCTGGGGTAATCTACCTATGGTTGTCTACTGGTACAGTATGTTTAGAAAACTTTAAGAAATTTAAACTAATTTCTATGTTTTCCTAGCATACTTACCAGTAGACAACATAATGTCCCACCCTCCTCCCCATTTTTTGTGCATCTTCACACGAGTTTCTCGGTATGGTGTCGAAAAGTGGTGGCACGTGGTTGCATCATGTTATCTATGCGCATGTGCAGGAAACAGGGAGAGTTGCCTCCCTTTCACTGGCCATGACGCTATAGATAAAGCCTTTTCATTGGCTGATGCTATTAAGCCACGTGTGTGGGATGATTTTGCAAATCTTTTTTCGAGGTGAAAAGGTCATATACCTATGGTTGTCTACTGGTAAGTATGCTAGGAAAACATAGAAATTAGTTTAAATTTCTTAAATTTTGTGTCTGTGTGTGAACCCTTTTTTCGTGCATGTGCGTGAACTCACATGACTTCCTTATACTTTGTGCATTTCTCCCCTTCTGCTTTTGAGTTCTAATTCATCCTCTCGAGCCAAAATAAAGTTTTAAAAGCAAGTATAGTACCCAGAGTTATATTTGCATTGTTCTTCCTCATAAAACTCAGATGTTGAGTATAAGTGTTAACAGTTCGCACGGTGTGTCTATTTTTTTTCTTCTGAGCCTTATCTCTTGAAGTCTATCGTTCTCCGTGCATTATCGCGTCCATAGCAGCTAGTGTTGCACTAAATGGTCAGTATGTGTAGCAAACTGCAGAAAGCCATGTAAAGTGCATGCAACACCGTGCGTGTTCCAGGCCATTCTGGAGCAGGGAGGGCTGGCTCCTGGCGGACTCAACTTTGACTGCAAGGTGCGACGCGAGTCCAGCGAGCTCCAGGACATGTTCATCGCCCACATAGGTAAAGTGCACTGAACTGAACGTAGGACTGCAGTCGTGGCTACAATCATCAAACGTAAGACTAGTTTGTTGGATCGTATTATCGACGAAGGTGACAATAACTTCGGTCTACTCTGATAATGCTTTATTAGTGCTTTGTTTAACGCCAGACACAGTTTGTCTAGGGAGATATGCACTCGATCATTGTACATGTAGTTTGTAATTGATAATGATATGCTGGCGACAGACGAGTTGTACTAACTGCAGGTTCTTTGATGATGATGATTCTCGCGTAGGCGACCAGTCCTTCTATCGGGCACTTTTAAAGCTTTTTTTAATGTTGGGGCTTTCTTCTCACGCACTGATAACTGCAACACAATGACAGGCAGTCGAGAATTTATTCCTGAAATTTTCAAAAGATAAATTTACGCAGTTATCGTATATTTTGCTTGTTGCGCTCTGTAGTAAATTTGCGTTGATATACTTTAATGTTCATCCACTGTAATCCAAGTCGACTAGAGTTACAGAATGCAACTTTTAAAGAGTAACTTTTTGGTCTTGTTGAATCTTTTAAGGGGGGATATGGCAGTGCCTATAGGGCTGGAGTAAAGCAGTTCTTTTCTAAATACATAATTATTTTCATATCAAAGGTACACATGTTGGGTATTAAAAACTGTGAAGATAAAAATTCTTTAACCTTCTGTTGCCATGGAAACCTTCCAAGATGGCCGCCACATGCAATATATTTAAAAATACAAAACTCAAAAACTACAACTCATAACTACACCATTTTTTTATTCAGCAAGATACACATCAACTCAAACTTTTTACAGAAGGGCATCAATTTCTATGCAGTCTAACCAATTTTCTGAATTTGAGGTCCACTATCCCATAAGCTATGCCGTGAAAACCCTGTTTCCCAGACACATTTTAGACAATTACAACAAGAAGAATGGGAAAATATCAATATTCTTCTGTAAGAATGAAGGAAACATAAGAAAGAATAAGACCTGTAAATTGCAGGGCTGTATCATGCTTCCCTTTTTTTCCTTGTATTTTCAAATATAGCAAAAACCGTATTTTGAGAAATCAAGGAAAACAAGATTCAATGTCTTAGTATTCAATAATCAAACTTCCTCAGTCATATGGCATTGCTGGCCCCTCATTTTGAAACATATGAACAACCTCCACAGCTAATATCTAGACAAAATCTTTCCTGAAACTATTTATAAAAAATTACTGACACTATAAAACCGAGTTGGACAAAACGCAAAATAAATGCTTATCAGCACAATGACTGATTAGACTGAAGAAATCAACTGGATGAATAAATACAGCAGATTCATGCATGAAAATCTCAATATTATTCTGTAATAATGAAGGAAACATAAGAAAGAATAAGACCTGTAAATTTCAGGGCTGTATCATGTCCCCTTTTTTCCCTTGTATTTTCAAATATAGCAAAAACCGTATTTTGAGAAATCAAGGGAAAAAGATTCAATGTCCTAGTATTCAATAATCAAACTTCTCCAGTCATATGGCATTGCTGGCCCCTCATTATGAAACTTGAACAACCTCCACAGCTAATATCTAGACAAAATCTTTCCTGAAACTATTTATAAAAAATTACAGACACTTCAAAACCGAGTTGGACAAAATGCAAAATAAATGCTTATCAGCACAATGACTCTTTTGTGCCAGGTCCCATCATAAGATACACTAATGTCTATGATGGGAATCTCTCCTCCACCAAGGCTCTCCTGAAGGTCTGCATCAGTTGCTGAGTAGGCCTCTCTGACAGCAGCAGCAGCACGCTCCAAGACCTCTGCACCCTCCTGAACTTCAACTTCTGCAAATTGCAAGACATGGACTAAATATATGATCATATTCATAAATACTAACTGAAAACAAAGCTTAGATGACTGCAATAATCAATTCATAGGAAGCAGTATTCATGGATTTAGAATCATGTCAGAACGCGACAAAATACCAATAATTATACACAGATCAATGTAAGGAATTTAATTGAGCAAATTGATTGTTTTTCTTACCTGTCAGTAGCCGGTCGTGGCGCTGGAAGGTCTTCTTGTGCATTCCTGGCAATCCGAAGATGGTGCTGAATTTCTCTAGAACCCGATGGCCTGTCCCAACCTCATGACTAAACAGAGTCATCAGTCTGTTGACTTCAAATGCCACGTTCTTCTTTGTGGACCCTCCCACTCTTGGAGAACTCAGTTCATCGGCTCTGAAGCCGCATTTGTGACACAGGAGCTCCAATTTAGTGGAAAATCCTTGATTTCCACCTTCACAGATGCCTACTTCCAGTTCATTTTCAAAACATTCTGGGCAAGGAACTTGTGCCAGCAGTTTCGTCAACTGATCCACGTGGGAAATCAGCCACTTCTGAGACTGAGCGTCTCCACAGGCAGTGTCTGCACTTCTGCTTGCTGCTATGTCCAATTTCTTCCGAGATGCAGAAACCGAAGTTGATTCACTAATTCCAGCTTGGGAAGTGGATGGAAACGGTTCTTGAGTTGCACAATCAGTCGATGAAGTGGATGGGACTGGAGAATCTGTTGCTGACATCGGTGCAGGAGTCGAAATAACCGATCGATCGTGCCGCGGAGAATCCGTTGACATTGGTGCAGGAGGTAGATCCTGCCGTTTTGCAGCCCTGGCAGCTTCTAACTGCCTGCTTCTAACTAGTTTTCCTTTCCTCGGCATTTGGCTTCTTCAGTGCACCAAAATCACAATAATAATACACGCGAAGAGTTACGAGTAGATTCTGCGTTCAACCTGAGGCGCCATGTTGTCGTCATGCAGTGGAGAATTGTGGGAGGAATCCTAAGCTTCTGATTGGCCCACGTGACCATTTCCTTTCTTCTCCCGCAAAATAGGCTCTCCTATTGAGGTCAACCACGCTATCATGACTTAGTATAGAGGAGTTCTCTCCCTTGCAGCATTCTCCTAATGGAAAGAGCTACAAAATGATACCAAACATGTCGGCATTCAAGCTTCGATCGTGTATGTTGTCAAGTGGAAAACAATGACACCGTCAGCCCCAAAAAGCAAAGAAACAATTTATTTCGGTGACAGGTAGTGTACATTTTAATATTTTATAAATATTTTTGAGCACATTTCACACTTATAAAGACCAGCGCTGGTTAGTAGGATGGTTATGCAACTCAAATCTGCAATAATCCCAACATCAACGAAAATCAAGAAAATAGTGAGTTTGCACTGCCGTATCCCCCCTTAAGGCTCAACGTGTGGGTTGGATGTCAGAATAGACCCACCGCGTCTCCCTACGCGATTCGTAAGAGGCGAATAAATAGGGACAGCATGACTTGATTTGTGCTTAGGCCTACTCTAAACTGTTCTAGTGATTTTCGTGCTTAATGGCCTGACATAGCTTACAAAGGCTGATAGGCCATTACAAACTCCATCCATCCATCTAAGGCTGGACTTTTGTTTTTCAGGCGCCATGGATACCTTCGCCCGAGGTTTGAAGTGTGCAGCCAAAATCCTTCAGGAAGGAGTCATCCCTCAACAAGTCAAGGTGAATATACAGGAGCGCGTTGCTTAGCCTCCTAGTTGGCAAATAATAGGCCGGTGTCAACATGTGTCAGACATTTGACTGCCTTTACTTCTGCTTTCATCGTGTTGACATGTTGACATTGGCCTAATCCTCGCAAGATCTTGCAAGGTTCCTAACGTAAGCAACACGCGCCCATTCATTAGTCCCGTAACGTGTGTGCCCGTCTAAGTGGAGTAGAGTGTGTGTTTCTCATGCTTGGCAAGGTATAGCATTCTAGATGGGCCACCAGAGAAAATTCACTTAGATTCACTACTTGAGCAGTTCCTAATACAGAGCCATTTACCCTGTAAAGAACAGACAGCAAAAGTTTCAGACCTCGGGCGGAAGACGAACCCTTATGTGTAGCCTAACGTGGCACACGCAGATGCATGTAAAAAGCTCTAACACAACTCTTATGAGTTTAAATACGTCTCCTAATTTCACTTACTAAAACTTCACTATCTGTTCTCTTGTTAAAAATTACGAAGCTATTTCTAGGTTAGTGTGTACAGTATCATGATATTGTTTTCATTGCCACTGGTTTTGAAAATGCCGCTCCATGTCAATGCGTCAATGCAATTCATTTGCCAGGCACGCTACAGCAGTTTCGAGACTGGCATTGGAGAGAAGATTGAGAAGGGGACAGCTACGTTTGAGGAACTTGAGGTGCGTACTCACTAAGGTACCTTACTGTATCAGTCACCGCTGAGTAAGTAAACAAATACCACACATAAACTAAAAACACGAATACATATGCACGACCCTTGAAGTTGACGCTACACTCTCAGTTGTCACCCATGAAACAGGTTTACAGTAGATATGGCGAAGCCTTTCGCCAGTCTGGCACAGGGACAACTACCAGTAGACCATTTATCTCCCTTGATCTTTGGTGCCAATACATCTGGGAGGCGTTCAGGCTTCAACTCCGCAGGCACTGCGACGTTGCAGCGTAGGTGACACTCACTACTCTCGGCCTTAAACGACTCGACTGCAAAGCCTCAACGAAGGTGTAGGTGAATTGTAGTTCTGCGCAGGCCTTCGAAGAGAGGCTTGAACGCGCCCTTGGTTCTGTTTCGAAGGCAAAATTCAATGGCACGAGTATGCAGCCTCTCATCTGATGGCTATCGTGAAAGTTGAAAGTACGTTTATCGTTTCTTGTGTTAAGGAGGAAACCTCGACAAACAACACACACACAGAGAGAGAGAGAGAGAGAGAGAGAGAGAGAGAGAGAGAGAGAGAGAGAGAGAGAGAGAGAGAGAGAGAGAGAGAGAGAGAGACAGAGAGAGACAGAGAGAGACAGACAGAGAGAGACACAGAGAGAGAGACGGAGAGACAGAGAGAGAGACAGAGTGAGAGGGAGAGGGAGAGAGAGAGAGATAGAGAGAGAGAGAGAGACAGCGAGAGACAGAGACAGAGAGAGAGAGACAGAGAGAGAGAGACAGAGAGAGAGGGAGAGATAGAGAGAGAGAGACAGAGAGAGAGAGACAGAGAGAGAGGCAGAGAGAGAGGGAGAGACAGAGACAGAGAGAGAGAGACAGAGATAGAGAGAGAGAGAGAGACAGAGATAGAGAGAGAGAGAGAGAGAGAGAGAGAGAGAGAGAGAGAGGGGGTGTGTGTGTGTGTGTGTTAGGGGGCTTGCAGGACTGCGCGAGTCTAAAAGACAGTGACTGGGTTCATCAGACCCTTTGTTTCTCTACACAGACATTCATCATGCAGAAAGGAGAGCCCAAGCAGCAGTCCGGCCAGCAGGAGCACTACGAGGCTATCGTCAACTACTACGTCTGATCGACCTTGACCTCAAACCCAACCCCCATCATCTGACTGCCTCAGTTTTGAGCCCACAACTCCCCAGCCAACTTCGCCTGATAAGCACCACTCGGCATGATCTCTATCACCTGCCTGATAAGCACCACTCGGCATGATCTCCATCACCCTGCCTGATAAGCACCACTCGGCATGATCTCTATCACCCTGCCTGATAAGCACCACTCGGCATGATCTCTATCACCCTGCCTGATAAGCACCACTCGGCATGATCTCTATCACCTGCCTGATAAGCACCACTCGGCATGATCTCTATCACCTGCCTGATAAGCACCACTCGGCATGATCTCCATCACCTGCCTGCAGGTTTCCAGTGGCAATCCTCTGGGTAGTTTTGCCTTGAAAATGGAAAATCCCAGCATATTATCACAACCCCCCACCCTTTCCCGGTAATGGCAGTTCTAAGTATATGCCGTGTTGTGACATTCCATTACAAACCTGTGCCACCCATGCCATGTCAGTTGTTGGTGAATGCAGACAATGCATGAAAAGGTGGTTATTTTTGACAATATCCAGAGCATTTAAGTGATTAGTTCCTTTGGATTCTTGCATACTGCTGTAGCAAAACTTGTATTTGAAGTAAAACCTACAGTTAAGGACATTAATCATGGCTTTGCAATATAACCAGTGAAAAAAATAAAGTGCACCATATATTTGATCATGTTTCTTTTATTCTTCCAAGCTTGTTTTTTTTACAATACATCACTGGTCACATTTTACACATTCCCAACTTGTAGGTTGGTCAGAAAAGATCACCTCAACTTCACATGAACAAATAAAGCATGCAATACATGCAAAAATGCTTACATCACACTACTGCCTGATAGTGCATAACAAAAATGTTTCACATCCCGAAGTGAGCATAAAGTATGAATCCCAGCTGCTACCTTTTAGGGCTTTAGCAATAGACCAGCAAGGCTACCGAGAGCACTGCCTTACCAGAGAGAACCTCGGCAAACTATCTTGGATCTGTCAACACTTCAAGAGCTGCCATGCCATTACTTTGGGTGTTCTTAGCTCATGAACAGAAATATCCAACACCAAGTAGAACACAACAGACTAAAAACATGTATTTAAAAATCCCACAAACAACCCACTCAAACAGGAAACTGGATTTTGGGGGTGGGGGGAAGAGATGTTCAATTTACATGTAGTTTTTGTGAAATGGTGGAAGGGGAAATGTCCATTCATGTAAAGTGTATCTTACAGGCCAACTAGGTTTTTTTTCAGCAGGCAGTTTTCAAGGCTGACTTTCCCTGAACAGAGGACTAGTGTGTAGGCCTATACTAATGCAAATGCCTTCCATGAACAAATGCCAGAGGGTAAAGCTTTATGTTGGGCAGAAAATGGATGGACTCATTCTTATCATTAGTAAACGTGGAAATGGTAAACGAGATTCCTCTGGTGCAGACCTTATATTTAGCCTCACATGTAAAGGAAATAAATGCATCGATGTGGATGATTTCAACTCAGATTAAAGCAACAACTCAATACCTTCAGTGCAAAAATATTTGATCCCTTCTTTTGGGAATGCCATCTCTGGTTCCAAAACGTTCACACATGAATCCACAATGTCAGTGCATGCAAATATGATCCTGGCCAAGTTCCGATTTAATTACTTCTCCAAACTATTCTGCTACTTTTAAAACAAAGTGTAAACTACCATGAAAACCTCCAAAAATAGCCAGTTTACATCGGCATGTAGATCAGATGATATTTTCAATAAATGAATGTTTGTTTTGTCAAAGAGTCAGTATAAGGAATGTGCACTTGATGTACATTTTTTCAGGTGAGTCAAGGCAAGTACATTGCTAACAGAAGCCAGGCTTTGCGCAAAGCTTCTTTTCACAGAACCTGGGTGTGGATGTCATACAGCATCAAATCTCTCCTGCTGAACACTGCACAGCTGTGATAAATATGATCTCCTTATGAATAATAATAATAAAAACATGGCCAGTCATTGCCCTCAAAAAATAAAATTAAGTTACATGCTGATTTTCAATCCTCGAAGTTAGATATCATCCAATGTATTAAAAAAATATCTGGTGCCACACACAGCTACTGTGGAAAACAGAAAGTCAGTGCAACCTGCAGAGACTGAATGGGGAAAATCAGTTGAAATTGGTCTGCAAGACATATACCACAACGAAAATTTGTCGAAGTTTTGTCAGATGCAAAGGTCCAAACTTTCAGAAAACAAGGATGCTACTCATTGTGCTTCATGGCACTCGCTACAAAAACTAATTACTGGTAACCTGATTCACAGCTGACGATGATTGTACTATCCACCAGTTTTAGCATGTAAAACCTCTCAGTCATGCTTAATTTTTTATTTATTTATTTATTTATTTATTTTTGGGGGGGGAAAGGGGGGCAAAGACATTTTGTTAGTCCTAGCATGACCTGTGAGTTACAGTCTATTTAGACTTGGTACTATATCTATTACAACATATTGAATATGGCGCAGAAACACTAGCAAAAACAAAAACAAAGAAACAAACATTTCACCTGTAAGCTTGTGCAATACAACACTCCAATGTGATATAACACGAATAAACAACGAAAAAGAGCAAATAGCCAAAACATCAGGACTGTCAAATACACACCACAAGCTAAGCCCACCCACTTCATGCAGCTCCAAAGCTCGGCATCTTGGGTGAGATTCACAGACTGTAGCCCAGTTGAAACATGATTAGTTAAAGGTGCAGACACACACACAAAGCAAAGGAACCGATATCCCAGCAAAAAAGACAACAGAGAACAAGGCCCAGCATAGATTTCCTCTTGACACATCCATAATTCAATAAGTTTCTGTATCGTACAACCTCTAGAGGGGATCAGGAGAACTCTCAGTAGAGAAATAAACTTATATTAATTCTCTTCCTTCAGTACTTGCAATGCTTATCACAAGAAAAATGAAAATTCCGTTCTTCACAGACTGCAACTAAAGTTGTACTACAAAGCCATGAAAATCATGCATGGATGACAATATTTCGTACTTGCTGAATGTTTCAGGCTCATGTTTGTATATAATGCATGTGTGTGTGTCTTTACGTGTAGGATGCATGTTGTATTATAACGTGCGTATGTGCGTTTCATGTTCAGGCTCAAACTGTATGATGATAATGTGTGTGTGTTTTTGTGTGTGTGTGCGCCTAGAGCTCCACTATGTACTTTTTTGACTGTGTGGAGGAAGTGCGCCTTATAAACATATTATTATTATTATTATAATAATGTGATAGATATTGAATCATAAAAGCATTAGACATACTGCATTTCTTGTATAATGATAACACTAGTAAGCACCCGTTACACAACAGCAATCAGCAATTGGTTTCTTGCAGCTAATGTACTCGGCTCCATCTTCATTTCTACACAGCTGCATAAATCTGCTCCTCAAATTAAAAGATATTTTCTTCAGGAGAACAAAATGTTCCGAAGAAACAAAAAACATTCTTCTGTGACACCTAAGCAAGTATACAAATAATTAAACAATGCTGTTTTCACATCAGACATTTTACACAAGGCATCAACCTTTTCCAGTGGGCAAGGTATCAATAAAGCTCATTCAACAAAGGTAAATGCATTGAATTAAATAATGGAATCTGTCCACCTTTTGATGCTTTTAGCAAGTTATATCACTTGAAAAAGAATAAAATGTTTGCATTTTTAGTATCTGCACTTTTTCCATTCTAACAATATCTGGCATATAAATTATAATAAAGCATAATTTTAAAAAATGAACAGAAAGGAAAATGCTAGATGGCTCTTAACAATAAAGAATGGGCAGTTTTTGTTTACTGAAGACACGTCACGATGATCCATGGAGCCTACTAAGGATTAAAATGTCTGCAAGTGTCACAGCCCACTAGAGCAATGTCTCTTCCTCATGGCAATCCTCAACTCCTGTCAATACAATGATCAGCTACAAATTCTGTCATGCTTCACCATTCTAGAGCATCACAGAAGTAACACAATGTATTCCTCTGCAGCACACCAAGCTATTTCACTACAGCATAGTACATGCTTCAACACAGTAACAGATCCATTTCCATAAAATAAAGTTGCTGACTAAAGTTTTTGCAGGGCATTGGAAGGAGGTATCACCCTAACTTGGGATGCTGTTGAGAGATGTACATTTTTGTAATGGTGGACTTGCACTCTGCAGTCTTTAGCTATGGCAATTATGTGAGGCAATCAAACCTTGAACAACTTTCCTGAATGGAAGAGGTGAGTGCACTGGAATATAATGTGCTGTTCAGTGCATTTCATCAGTGCTGAAGTTTTATCCATATAAAATCCCAAGAATATTAACTTAATACTTATCTGCAACATCAGTAAGAGCACCTGGGGGTCTCTTCAGTGTCGTATGTTGAACAAAATGATACAGTTTACTGTGTCCACCATTACCATAAACAAATGCAAGAATAACAAATAGTAACATTCCAGATGTTTCAATAACAGAATAAAAATGTCAACAAGACTACCTGTCCTTATCAGCTAAACAACAACAAATGCAATTAAAAAAGAGGATAAATGCATGAAGTATCTACCAAGATCCTAAATATTTGAACATCAACATAGTTTTACAGTAAATTTGATCTATGCACTAAGATCTATGAAAATAACATTTGTTGAAGTTAATCCCGAGGATTTCAGAGAGGCACCCTGCTTATGACAAAACTCTGTTCCCTAGAAGAGTCTACCCCTGCCTTCTCTATGGCCCTAGGATTGCAGCTGTTGTATTTCTCTCTTCACGATCTGCAAGGGGGAAATTAAGGCTGGACCAGAAATGCAAAAATGCCATGCAAATAATAATCTAAATGCAACAAATGTCTATGAAAGGCTATCCCTTTTGGAAAATTGTCTCATATTTGAAATTTGTGCATGAGAGGTTACATTATCACAGAACAAGATGTCATCCCAAGGTCCAATTCAGTGAGTTCATCACGGATCGATCTAAGAGTGTGGGCAATTGCCAAAGATTAGGCAATTCTTGAGCAACATTCATCTTACAGCAGGATCATTCCGACACTGCACATGTATTGTGCTTTTGCCCCATCAGTCAATACTGAATATCGTCTGTCAGTTGTTCACATTCCTCTCATTGCTGCCTTATGATTATGTGGCCTGCTGCACATCATACAACATTCATTTCTTGTTCCTGCTTGCTGGTACAACATGAGCCAGTGCAGCAATGAATTGATCCATCTGAAGCAAGTGCTAGATCTTCTTGTGCTGATGATTTCATTGATTCTCTGGATCCAGTGCAAGGCCTTGATATACTGATGGTGTAATGTCTAACAACACACATTAAATTTTGTTCTTCACACTGAAAGCAGCCACTGAGTAAGGTTGGGAAAACTGACCAAACACGCATTAACTTTGTTCCATGACACCCTTTCATAGTGTGGAAGCCACATGAGCAGTCTAATCAACTGCCTCTCCTATCTAGAAAACACATATCCTTGCTCATGATTACAACCTCAAAAGTTTGTTTTTGACATGACAAAAAAATATTTGCTCTAGTTAACAAGTTAAGGCGACTTTTACACTATCGCCTTTGATCTTTTTTTGACCAAGTCATTTTTTGCATCATTGGATAAATGTGCTCAAAAGTGCATGTAACATACTCCATGTTGGATTGAAAATCATCCTAAGATAATTTTCTGCATGAATATTCATGAGTTCATGAAACTTAATGAAGAATGATGTTTCAGCCTGTCAATCAAATGCATCATCTGCCCACAGTTAAAAATTTAATGCAGTGATGAAAACTCTGGAACATGAATCTTATAACTCATTTCATTCAGGTTCAGGCAAAGATTAACATTCCTTGAAATGTTCCTGGTACAATTCTTTCCTATATGTAGTCTGTTCCAAAGTAACGGTCTCCAAAGTTTCCTGAAATGAAAAGAAAAGAAAAAGATAATAAACTGAAATACTGTATTTTTAAATCAAATGGCATTTCCCATAAATTATGATAACAAAACAAAAAATTGATTATGTGATAAAACATTAATTAAAAGTACAGCCAGAGCTGCCTGATGCATCCCCACATCAGCTGGAAATGCTAAGAAAGAGACACTTATGCCACAGAAGAAGTATGAATGAACTACCCCTGTTTGAAGATTTAAAGGGGTGTTTGCTGAATGTATGGCATGTGAAGGAATGTGAAACTACAATAAAAGGCAATTTAGACAAGTTGAAGTGAAATGGAGTATCCTTTTCCAGGAATGAGTTATGTTGCACAATCAAGTAAGTTTAAGAAGTTGTATGAACATGTTTAGATGCAATGCTTATGATTTATCCCTCCAGGTTTACTGGAGGTCCTACAGACTTTATCTGTCTGTCTGTCTGTCTGTGTGTGTGTGTGTGTGTGTCTGTCTGTCCCGACTCCACGGCTTATATCTCAAAAACTACTGGACAGATTTCTTTGAGATTTTGCACACTAACTGGAAGTTAGGTCCAATTGAATGTATCAAATTTTCAGAATCGAGGCTTGAAGAGAAAGTGGTTTTTTAAGGTCGTATTCTCGAAATTACCGGTCTAAAAATTATTGAAATGACAATTGACGGAATAGCCAAATTTGACGTCATTAATAACGTGACGTCATTTGCAAGTACAATTTCGATCCCATATCAAAGACCCATATGCCAGAAGAAGAATTTTGAAACACCTGGGGAGGTAGGCAATTTGATGGAATGGCAAAATTCCAACATGTGCGACGTCATCAATAACGTGACGTCATTTGCGAGGACAGAGAATGCATTTAGATAGATAGATATGTCCTCAGATGTCTTAGGCCGCGAGGCCTTTATCTGATCTTTTGATCAGTACTTATGGCTACTCTCACTTTTTACTACCCTAGTTCTAACGATCTTAAAAGATCGTGCCTATTCTCTATACTTTTCTTCCGGTGGCTTATGAGTGGCAGAGAGTGGTATATGTGGCAACAGCGGGTGGCCAACATCATCACAGTACATGTAGTCTTTGAACATCGTGTCAATTCTGTTTTTGAAGCTGTTTAATGACGAACACTGAATTTGAGAACACTGGTAAAGGAGAAAGAATTATCCCTCCAGGTTTACTGGCGGTCCTACAGACTTTATCTGTGTGTGTGTGTGTGTGTGTGTGTGTGTGTGTGTGTGTGTGTGTGTGTCTGTCTGTCCCGACTCCACGGCTTATATCTCAAAAACTACTGGACGGATTTCCTTGAGATTTTGCACACTAACTGGAAGTTAGGTCCGATTGAATGTACCAAATTTTCAGAAGCGAGGTTTGAAGAGAAAGTGGTTGACGGTCGTAATATGATTTTTTCCATTCATGGTCGAAACTTCGCTGGCGTCGAGATCGTTTTCGCCTTGCAGACGACTGCTTCGTATTCAAATCATCACTGCAAGGCAGCGCGAAATTGACCGAAGTCGATAAAAAAAAAACTCGTTTTCATACACATAATAAACCAATTCGATTTTCTTTCTCAGATTATTCAGACTTTGTCCGATTATTTCAACTGTAAGATAGCAGTGATTTGACATTCGGCGTCACCGTGTCATGTGACGGTGATAGTTTCGTCTGCAACTAGCACTTACGTTATGGTCGAAGTAGATTGATGTTTACTTCGTCCGCTGAATGCTGTCAAGACTAATGCTCGAATGAATGAAGTATGATTTCCTAATTTTTCAGGATTAATACAAATGTATATCAAATACATCAGTTCAATTTAATCGAGTCAATTAATCGAGTACATGTCCACTAGGTCAAAAATGTGTTGAGTGGAACGCAAGTCAGAAAAGTTACACTTGCAGTCTAAACAACAAAATGAATACAGTGTTTGTATTGAAAAATCAGGTCACTCTTTTCGTCGTTTGGTTCCACGACAAGAGTATGAAATCTTGTTTCCAGCGAGATTAGGAGCTTCTGCAAACAGAGGGTGAAAAGGGCAGGATTCTAACGCACTTTAGCCAGGCACTCACGAGCCATGAAAATAGACGCCGACACGTGACCCAGATTCTCGCACTCAGCTGCGCAAAGTTTGTGCTCTGCGTGATTCGGGTGTAATACTGCCAATAAACGTCGTTAAGCTTAAGATTACACCCGAATCACACGGACCGTTAAGGTGCATGGAGTACAGTACCGGTCAAAAGTCACAACAACCACCGACACCGACCATTTCAGCCTTCTTCATGATGCGTTAGAATCCTGCCGTTGTCGTGGTGAACATGGCTGACAACGGTCAGAATGATTAGTTGCTTGGTTTTTTCCTTGTCAAAACTTGTTATACCGTCAGATTGTTACCACCATCAGATTTTCTGCAACTTTTCGAAGCGAATCTAGCCTAAAAACCTGCCAGTTATGCATCGTGTTAACAGGATTGACTCCTTGCTTGTAGAATGACGGTACTCGGTAGCAGTACCACACACGGTGTGTGCGTGAATCACTGAATGAGTACGAATGCACATGTCTGGGTTGAACATCTATAATACACTTCCTCCTCTGTGTGACTGTGTGAGTGTTAATTCAGCGTCTATGACATGCCAAAGGAAAGCAAAACATGTCATAATAGGAGCTTCCTGAACCTATCCATCATGTTTAAAATATATGGTTGATTGTTCCTGGGCCGATAGCTTAGAAGTGGATTTACATGCTTTACAAACACTCCGTCATATCAATTCTCTAATGGCTCAGCTGGTAGAGCGTTCGACTCTTGGTCATGCATGACCAGGTTTGATTCTGCGCTGAAACTTTTTTTTTCTTCTCTTTTTCGAGAGGTTGTGTTTTTTTTGTGTTTTTATGTGTGTGTGTGTTTTCCCCCTCTTTTCTCGAGAGGTTGCGGGTTCGAATCCGATCTTTTTTTAAATGCCAAAACCTGGAGGTTCAGCGCCAGCGGTTTTTATCCTTATTGGAATGTACTCTTTGATGCAAACAAATTATTGGGGGTGGGGTGGGGGGGTTGGGGGGTGGGGGTGTGGGGGGAAATTTGATACATTAAGTAAACAAATGGTATAACTTTTTAACAGAACCTACCCACCCACCCCCAATCTTGTATCTCCTTACTAGACACTCCAGCTCTTTTGGTCGACTACATTATGAATTAATTGATCCATGCTCTTGTCCTTTCATTGATAGATGTGACAGACCCCTGTGTGCAGTGACAGACCCCTGTGTGTGATGACAGACCCCTGTGTGCGGTGACAGACCCCTGTGTGTGGTGACAGACCCCTGTGTGTGGTGACAGACCCCTGTGTGTGATGACAGACCCCTGTGAGCGGTGACAGACCCCTGTGTGCGGTGACAGACCCCTGTGTGTGGTGACAGACCCCTGTGTGCAGTGATAGACCCCTGTGTGCGGTGACAGACCCCTGTGTGTGATGACAGACCCCTGTGTGCGGTGACAGACCCCTGTGTGCGGTGACAGACCCCCTGTGTGCGATGACAGACCCCCTGTGTGTGGTGACAGACTCCTGTGTGCGGTGACAGACCCCTGTGTGCAGTGATAGACCCCTGTGTGCGGTGACAGACCCCTGTGTGCAGTGACAGACCCCTGTGTGCAGTGATAGACCCCTGTGTGTGATGACAGACCCCTGTGTGCAGTGACAGACCCCTGTGTGTGATGACAGACCCCTGTGTGTGATGACAGACCCCTGTGTGTGGTGATAGACCCCTGTGTGCGGTGACAGACCCCTGTGTGCAGTGATAGACCCCTGTGTGCAGTGACAGACCCCTGTGTGTGGTGACAGACCCCTGTGTGCGGTGACAGACCCCTGTGTGTGGTGACAGACCCCTGTGTGTGATGACAGACCCCTGTGTGTGGTGACAGACCCCTGTGTGTGGTGACAGACCCCTGTGTGTGATGACAGACCCCTGTGTGTGATGACAGACCCCTGTGTGCAGTGACAGACCCCTGTGTGCGGTGACAGACCCCTGTGTGCGATGACAGACCCCTGTGTGTGATGACAGACCCCTGTGTGCGGTGACAGACCCCTGTGTGCAGTGACAGACCCCTGTGTGTGGTGACAGACCCCTGTGTGTGGTGACAGACCCCTGTGTGCGGTGACAGACCCCTGTGTGCGGTGACAGACCCCTGTGTGTGATGACAGACCCCTGTGTGCGGTGACAGACCCCTGTGTGTGGTGACAGACCCCTGTGTGCGGTGACAGACCCCTGTGTGCAGTGATAGACCCCTGTGTGCGGTGACAGACCTCTGTGTGTGATGACAGACCCCTGTGTGCGGTGACAGACCCCTGTGTGCAGTGATAGACCCCTGTGTGCGGTGACAGACCTCTGTGTGTGATGACAGACCCCTGTGTGCAGTGACAGACCCCTGTGTGTGATGACAGACCCCTGTGTGCAGTGATAGACCCCTGTGTGCAGTGATAGACCCCTGTGTGCAGTGATAGACCCCTGTGTGCAGTGATAGACCCCTGTGTGCAGTGATAGACCCCTGTGTGTGATGACAGACCCCTGTGTGTGATGACAGACCCCTGTGTGTGATGACAGACCCCTGTGTGTGATGACAGACCCCTGTGTGTGGTGACAGACCCCTGTGTGTGGTGACAGACCCCTGTGTGTGATGACAGACCCCTGTGTGCGGTGATAGACCCCTGTGTGTGATGACAGACCCCTGTGTGTGATGACAGACCCCTGTGTGTGGTGACAGACCCCTGTGTGCGGTGACAGACCCCTGTGTGCAGTGACAGACCCCTGTGTGCAGTGATAGACCCCTGTGTGTGATGACAGACCCCTGTGTGTGGTGACAGACCCCTGTGTGCGGTGACAGACCCCTGTGTGCGGTGACAGACCCCTGTGTGCAGTGATAGACCCCTGTGTGTGGTGACAGACCCCTGTGTGCGGTGACAGACCCCTGTGTGTGATGACAGACCCCTGTGTGTGATGACAGACCCCTGTGTGTGATGACAGACCCCTGTGTGCAGTGATAGACCCCTGTGTGTGATGACAGACCCCTGTGTGTGGTGACAGACCCCTGTGTGCGGTGACAGACCCCTGTGTGCAGTGATAGACCCCTGTGTGTGGTGACAGACCCCTGTGTGCGGTGACAGACCCCTGTGTGTGGTGATAGACCCCTGTGTGTGATGACAGACCCCTGTGTGCGGTGACAGACCCCTGTGTGCAGTGATAGACCCCTGTGTGTGGTGACAGACCCCTGTGTGCAGTGATAGACCCCTGTGTGTGGTGATAGACCCCTGTGTGTGATGACAGACCCCTGTGTGCGGTGACAGACCCCTGTGTGCAGTGATAGACCCCTGTGTGTGGTGACAGACCCCTGTGTGCGGTGACAGACCCCTGTGTGCGGTGACAGACCCCTGTGTGCAGTGATAGACCCCTGTGTGTGGTGACAGACCCCTGTGTGCGGTGACAGACCCCTGTGTGTGATGACAGACCCCTGTGTGCGGTGACAGACCCCTGTGTGCAGTGATAGACCCCTGTGTGTGATGACAGACCCCTGTGTGTGGTGACAGACCCCTGTGTGCGGTGACAGACCCCTGTGTGTGGTGACAGACCCCTGTGTGCGGTGACAGACCCCTGTGTGCGGTGACAGACCCCTGTGTGTGGTGACAGACCCCTGTGTGTGGTGACAGACCCCTGTGTGCGGTGACAGACCCCTGTGTGTGATGACAGACCCCTGTGTGCAGTGACAGACCCCTGTGTGTGGTGACAGACCCCTGTGTGTGATGACAGACCCCTGTGTGTTGTGACAGACCCCTGTGTGCGTGACAGACCCCTGTGTGCATGACAGACCCCTGTGTGCGTGATAGACCCCTGTGTGCGGTGACAGACCCCTGTGTGCTGTGACAGACCCCTGTGTGTGATGACAGACCCCTGTGTGTGGTGACAGACCCCTGTGTGCGGTGACAGACCCCTGTGTGTGGTGACAGACCCCTGTGTGCGGTGACAGACCCCTGTGTGTGATGACAGACCCCTGTGTGTGATGACAGACCCCTGTGTGTGGTGACAGACCCCTGTGTGCGGTGACAGACCCCTGTGTGCAGTGACAGACCCCTGTGTGCGGTGACAGACCCCTGTGTGTGATGACAGACCCCTGTGTGCAGTGACAGACCCCTGTGTGTGATGACAGACCCCTGTGTGTGGTGACAGACCCCTGTGTGCGGTGACAGACCCCTGTGTGCGGTGACAGACCCCTGTGTGCAGTGACAGACCCCTGTGTGTGATGACAGACCCCTGTGTGTGATGACAGACCCCTGTGTGTGGTGACAGACCCCTGTGTGCGGTGACAGACCCCTGTGTGCGGTGACAGACCCCTGTGTGCAGTGACAGACCCCTGTGTGTGATGACAGACCTCTGTGTGTGATGACAGACCCCTGTGTGTGATGACAGACCCCTGTGTGCGATGACAGACCCCTGTGTGCGGTGACAGACCCCTGTGTGTGATGACAGACCCCTGTGTGCGGTGACAGACCCCTGTGTGCGATGACAGACCTCTGTGTGCGATGACAGACCCCTGTGTGCGGTGACAGACCCCTGTGTGCGGTGACAGACCCCTGTGTGCAGTGACAGACCCCTGTGTGTGATGACAGACCTCTGTGTGTGATGACAGACCCCTGTGTGTGATGACAGACCCCTGTGTGCGATGACAGACCCCTGTGTGTGATGACAGACCTCTGTGTGTGATGACAGACCCCTGTGTGTGATGACAGACCCCTGTGTGCGATGACAGACCCCTGTGTGTGATGACAGACCTCTGTGTGTGATGACAGACCCCTGTGTGCAGTGACAGACCCCTGTGTGCGGTGACAGACCCCTGTGTGCGGTGACAGACCCCTGTGTGCAGTGATAGACCCCTGTGTGTGATGACAGACCCCTGTGTGTGATGACAGACCCCTGTGTGCAGTGATAGACCTCTGTGTGTGATGACAGACCCCTGTGTGTGATGACAGACCCCTGTGTGCAGTGATAGACCCCTGTGTGCAGTGATAGACCCCTGTGTGTGGTGACAGACCCCTGTGTGCGATGACAGACCCCTGTGTGTGGTGACAGACCTCTGTGTGCGGTGATAGACCCCTGTGTGCGATGACAGACCCCCTGTGTGTGGTGACAGACCCCTGTGTGCAGTGACAGACCCCTGTGTGCGGTGACAGACCCCTGTGTGCGGTGACAGACCCCTGTGTGCGGTGACAGACCCCTGTGTGCGATGACAGACCCCTGTGTGTGGTGACAGACCCCTGTGTGCAGTGACAGACCCCTGTGTGGTGACAGACCCTGTGTGGTGACAGACCCCTGTGTGCGGTGACAGACCCCTGTGTGCGGTGACAGACCCCTGTGTGTGGTGACAGACCCCTGTGTGCGGTGACAGACCCCTGTGTGCGGTGACAGACCCCTGTGTGCGGTGACAGACCCCTGTGTGCGGTGACAGACCCCTGTGTGCAGTGACAGACCCCTGTGTGTGGTGACAGACCCCTGTGTGCAGTGACAGACCCCTGTGTGTGGTGACAGACCCCTGTGTGTGATGACAGACCCCTGTGTGTGGTGACAGACCCCTGTGTGCGGTGACAGACCCCTGTGTGCGATGACAGACCCCTGTGTGTGGTGACAGACCCCTGTGTGCGGTGACAGACCCCTGTGTGTGGTGACAGACCCCTGTGTGTGATGACAGACCCCTGTGTGTGGTGACAGACCCCTGTGTGCGGTGACAGACCCCTGTGTGTGGTGACAGACCCCTGTGTGCGGTGACAGACCCCTGTGTGCGGTGACAGACCCCTGTGTGCGGTGACAGACCCCTGTGTGTGATGACAGACCCCTGTGTGTGGTGACAGACCCCTGTGTGTGGTGACAGACCTCTGTGTGTGGTGACAGACCCCTGTGTGTGGTGACAGACCCCTGTGTGCGGTGACAGACCCCTGTGTGCGATGACAGACCCCCTGTGTGTGGTGACAGACTCCTGTGTGCGGTGACAGACCCCTGTGTGCGGTGACAGACCCCTGTGTGTGGTGACAGACCCCTGTGTGTGGTGACAGACCCCTGTGTGTGATGACAGACCCCTGTGTGTGGTGACAGACCCCTGTGTGCAGTGATAGACCCCTGTGTGTGGTGACAGACCCCTGTGTGTGGTGACAGACCCCTGTGTGTGGTGACAGACCCCTGTGTGTGGTGACAGACCCCTGTGTGTGATGACAAACCCCTGAATGTGGTGACAGACCCCTGTGTGCGGTGACAGACCCCTGTGTGTGGTGACAGACTTCTGTGTGCGGTGGGTAAGAATAGACCCACCTAGTCTCCCTAGAGATTTGTAAGAGGTTAAGAACTTGAGAAATCACAAATTGGCTTTCTCTGAATTTTTTCTGTTCTCACAAATTTTATGATCAATGGCCTTACATAGCCTACTACGGCTGACAGGCCATAAAACTCTAATCATCCACCAGCAACTGATGTGTGAAACATGCATTACATTCTGCAACTCTCATCATATTTCATCAAATATCTCAAGTTCAAAGCAGATGCCAAAACAAATATTCAGGCTGCAGGCAAACAATATTTGTTATCATAGAATAATTGTATGCCTTTTATTACTGTCCTACCTTGTGGAAATGTTGGTCAAACGTGATAACATGAGTTCTACAAAGCTGCTTTTTCAGATGTGCTGTAGTCAGCTATGGGTCTAATGAAAGTTATCTTACCATTTATTCCTTTATGTGTCTGTCAGTGTCAGCTTCTGGTCAAAGATCCTCTACTGTTCCATTTCAAAATAAGTGGTTTTCATTGTGACAGACACTGGTTTCATCAACAGAGGCATTACTGAATGCATGAGCTATGTGATAATGGCTGAGTAACTGGGTTAGAGGAAAGGGTTTCCTTACCAATGCCAGGCAGGATGTGGAACTGGTCATTCACTTCCTTGTCCACAGCCGTGGTGACGATCTTGACTTTGGGGAAGGCGTAAGCAACGCTGGCCACACCTGTAATAGAACACAAGCTCCATTGCCACCAGACACATATCCAAACAAATAAAAATTACTAAGTATTATCCTAATTCTACACCTATGTCCCACTAACTGGAACTGTTTTTGAGTCATCATATCAAAATCAATAACCCATTTCTGATTGCACTTGGTTGCTGAATTTTCGCAACAAAGATCTGGGCTGTATTTAATTTGAGTGTTTAGTCAGAAGTACACTGAAAAACTCTAGGCTCTGGCAAACACTTAAATTAAAAAATAAAAAAAATACATGACTTGCATATTCAAAAGTAACAGCTAGAGCATTATGTACATGTGACTAGAGGCTTGTTCAGGAGGCGCAGTGATTCAAAGCGCTGCTCAGTGCTGCATGTGATTCACTCCTGAACGGCAAATTTGGGGCGTGATTCACTCAGCACTGAGCAGCGCTGTGAATCACCGATCCGAGATGATGCAGACGATTTTGCATCATTTCAAAATGGCGTCTTCGATCCCGCACTGGCCGTCGATGTGTAAAATAACCCTCAGAAACATCATTTTGGGACTGGAACGGGCGTTATTTGCCCCAAGCGCCCTGTATGCGCGAGTAATGGCAAGTAAGGATGACACAGTAGAGGACTTTATTCATGCGGAATACATTTAAACGTGCATAAACGATGTCTGTGGCAAAGAAAACACTTTCTTAGGGTCTATCAACACAACATGGGGCGCAGAAGATTTACCTCCCCTTTAACAAGTGAAGCGCTGCGCAAAATCTGAGGCGTTCAGGAGTGGCAAAGAGCGCTCAATTGCCAACATGAAGCGCTCATGCAGCGCTAAGTACTCGTGAACAAGCCTTAGATAACAGACAAAAAACTACAGACTAGCTTGGATATCGCTTGAGAACAGCTGCAGCGAGCACTTATAAGCCTGATACAGAGATACCAAGGAATCTAAGTGCCACCCAATCTGCAGGTTTCCAAGCCCGTACAAGTAGTGGGGCACCAGCAGGGCAGCTCACCCATTTCGGCCATGAGGAGGGAGCATAAGATGATGTGGTCTTCCTCCACATCGTGGTCCAGCAGCACACGGATGGCCATCATGGCCGCCGCCCCAGTGGCCACGGTAGCGTCCATCAGTAGAATGTAGTTGTCCTTCAGTGCTCGCGGCAGTCGGAGGTAGTGCAGCTGTGATAAGGGTGGCGAGCAACTCTGTATTCAGATGTCATCCTTGTGGCAACAACAACATAAATACATTTTCCATTTATAAATATCCTACTATTGTGCATGTTTGGGCCCGTTTAAAAACAGATTTGTTGAAAAAAGTCCGTTTGTCTGAGTGTCCATCCATCTATTAGTTTGTCTCTCTCTCTTTCTCTCTCTCTCTCTCTCTCTCTCTCTCTCTCTCTCTCTCTCACTCTCACACACACACACAGACACACACTCACACAATCACTCCCACACACACACACAATCACACACACACACACACACACACACGCGCACGCAAGCAGGCACACGCAAGCACACACCAAACTCAATACTTCTTCCTACTGGATTTGTGGCCATTGCATCCTGGTCTTCATGGACCTCTTAGCATCAGACATTTTTGTGCCGACACACTCCATATTTAATTCTTCCTTTCTGTTGATTTTGCCATACAGCAGAGCAACACTTGACTGTCCAGCCATGAGAAATTCCAAAGGGAAGCCATGAGAAGTTCCAAAGGGAAGCCATGAGAAGTTCCAAAGGGAAGCCATGAGAAGTTCCAAAGGGAACCCAAACAGAACCACACACCTCAGGCTCCCCAGTGTCCAGGTTGGTCTGGATGAGGATCTTGCCAATGCTGATGTCCTTGCACACCTCGCACAGCGCCTGCTCCATCGTCTCCCCAGCACGCATGATGGACACACCCGAGATCTGAGCATATCAAGGAGGCCTGGGGTCACATCACAGAGCCAGGCCCCACAGACATCAATAAGTAGAATAAGACACTGTGGATGTATCACTGTCCATGTCTAGATGAGACCACAGCTGGCACGCTCTTGGTTTAAACCCTGAAATATTGTCATATCTTCTACAGGGCTGAACCGAGCAGGACGACTCACACTACACGAACACATTCCACACATGCTGTGGCCAGAGACCCTCAACGCTCCCTCGTCAGCTGGAGCATGTGCCTGCTAGGCTGTGCAGGCTGCTCCAGTAGCTCAGCTCAAACCACCATGGAATATTGGGCACTACCCATGTGCAACAACAAATAAATGCATGTAAAATAATGAATACTTTTGCTTTATTGGAGTCAAGACAAATGACACTGATCAAGTACATGCAATTATAACAGCACTGCTGTCACTATTGAGAACAAAAGGTATCTTTATTCTCAACTTTGTTTCTAAACAAAAATTAAGATCATCAAGATTTACTGTACAAGTCATCATCTGAACACACACACACACACACACACACACACACACACACACACACACACACAGACACACACACACATACACACACACAATTGCAGCATCACTATCAGTCCAACTATTTGATTCATCACAGACAGGACAACGGCCCACCTTCAGCTTGTCCAGACGCGTTCCCTCGTAAGGCACCATCTGTGGCGTCTCCACCCGGTAGGCCTGAAAGAAGGAAAGCAGAATCCTCTTGGCTAAATAGAGTGGAGGAAAAGAGAAAGAGTAACTCTTCTTCCCCTATATTATACAGTCACTGTTATTTTCTCCATCCAAACCCTTCTTCCTTTATCATACTGATACAGTCACTGTTATTTTCTCCATCCAAACCCTTCTTCCTTTATCATACTGATACAGTCACTGTTATTTTCTCCATCCAAACCCTTCTTCCTTTATCATACTGATACAGTCACAGTTATTTTCTCCATCCAAACCCTTCTTCCTTTATCATACTGATACAGTCACTGTTATTTTCTCCATCCAAACCCTTCTTCCTTTATCATACTGATACAGTCACTGTAATTTTCTACATCCAAACCCTTCATCTGATTTCATGTAGTCACTGCTATTTTCTACCTCCAAACCCTTCTTTCAATATCATATTCACGCTGCTATTTTCTACGTCTAAACCCTTCTTCCCATATCATACAGTCACACTGCTACTTTCTGCATTACAATATACATATACATATTTGGATATGAAGAGATCTGTATGAGTTTTCAGAGACGGTAGAGTCAGTGACCAGAGGCAGGTTTCCCAGAAGCAATCGTTACACATCATACGTGACCTTCTCATAGGACCCGAGGCACGATTCACTTCAAAAGTTATTTTAAAATGTTCACAGAGGAGTGCCGACAGTGAGCACTTGCAAAGCCCAGATCTTTTCTCCTAATTGAACCTGTCCATTCTGTAATCTATCATCTGTGAACATTTAAAATAACTTTCTAAATGAAACACATCACTGGTCCCGCGAGATGATGGCATATGATTCATTAGTATTGCTTCAGGGGAAACACGCTTCTGGCATGATGATTATTGAGAAGACTATTGCTCGAAGTACAGCCCAACACCCATACTCACCCTGAAGGGCAGCAGAGATATGGCATACTCAAACAAGAGACGCATCAGTCTCTTGGAGTAGAAGATGAACTCATCTCGAGCTGTGTCTTTATTTCTGAAGTGACAAAGAGGATTCTAATCACCAAATCAAACACTAACAAAAGCAAGCAGTGAACAGATTTAGATTTAGCTTCATAGTCATCTCACAAGAACTGTGAATTTTCTTAGAGAACAGCAAGAAAGATGGCCTTGACATTAGAGATGAATTGAGGAAATCAGTCACAGATTCTTGAAAGCATGTACGCCAGTTTCTTTCACAAGACTGCTGCTAAGATGTACACCAAGGCATTCAAGATAAGTCAACCCGGTTAGATCTCATTAGGACTTCAGATCATGCCATTTTTCCATGAACAGTGACCACCAAGTCGTATGTCTACATGTATGGCAGATCACTACTCTGCCACTGACAGCGCAGAGTGCTGCACACAGAAGCGAGGACAGGGGCAGGCAGCAGGTTACCTAATGAAGGTGTGAAGGCCGTGGATCTGGGGGGTTTCAGGCAAGAGGTGCAGGGATTCGGGCATGGGACCTGATCGGTCCTGGTGGGCAAGCTGGTTTCGAAACTGGAAGCCTCTCTGCCAGCAGACAGCCACAAACCCTGGGGTTATTCTATCGGGGCCTCCACCACTGCACACTGAACAAGCTGCATTAGTGTCACTGATGCCATCACACATCACAACTTTAGCACTGGCACTAGCACAGTTGAAATTGATGGCAGCATCCAAAAAAACTACAACCCAGATGTCAATTTCACAGCTAGACTCAGACACACATCAAGGATAGCTCCTAAATCTACTTAATCTTTTCTAGAATATCAGTTCAAAAAGCAACGAAGTTGGGGTCTAGGTTAAGATCTGCTTGAGAAATTAAGAACTCCATTTAAACTAATTTCTATGTTTTCTTGACATACTTACCAGTAGACAACTCATAGGTATATGACCTTTCACCTCGAAAAAAGATTTGCATAAATCTTCCCCACCCACGTGGCCACCCCATAAGCCAATGAAGTGGCTTCATCCATAGCGTCATAGCCAGTGAAAGGGAGGCAACTCTCACCATTTCCCGCGCATGCGCTCAGATACCAGGGATCTGGCCACGTGCCCTCACTTTCGACAACACACCGAGACTGGTGAAGATGCACAAAAAATGGGGAGGAGGGTGGGAAAAATAATGTTGTCTACTGGTAAGTATGTCAAGAAAACATAGAAATTAGTTTAAATTTCTTAAAGTTTTCTATCCATACTGACCAGTAGACAACTCATAGGTATGATTACCCCAGCGGGAGGCGGGTGTGCATCCACGCAACAGAACGGACGACTAATCACCACTCAAAGGCGAACAGCCGAACCCGCCACAACCAACTTGTTGACGCCAAAGGTGTCATCCAGACGACGGACGCGAACGTCACGCAGTTAGTGATGCGTGAAAACGCAGTCACTGCGCCAGAACGCCGCCCTCATGAGATGAGCCAGCGATACATTCTTGGCAAAAGCCACAGAGGTCGCCACTTGCGAATCCCATGAGTCCTGGAAGCACCAACCGAAGGCAGCCGGTTCGCATTCCTATACGCCTCCGTGATCAAAAGACGAATCCAGGAGGAAATGGAAGTCTTCGATATCCGCCGTGACCAATTTTCAAGGGAAGAAAAAAGCCTACGTCGGCGAAAACGACGAGACTGAGTCCTGGCCAAGTAAACTTCAGTGCACGGAGCGGACAGTTGACACAATCAGGCTCGTACGGATCGACGATAGAGTAGAGACTCTTAATCTCAATACTCTGACAGTCGGAAAGAGCACTCTGATTCTTGCAACGAAACTCCGGAACGAAAGAAAAAGGGAGCATCACGCGAAGAAAAGCCAGCGCACCTAGCCAAAGCTAGAGCCAAGAATGGAACCTAACCGGACGGAAACCGGTGGAACCATACATGGCAAGCGCACAAACGGAGAAGGAACAGAAATCGAAAAACAAACACCAAGTGCCGTAAGATTTCCGCCAACCCCGATGTTCGTAGACCCCGCCTGAACCGCGATCCGTCGATCGCACAGGCGACCGCCGAGAATGCAAGGCTGTCCGAAAATGGAAACGCGCGTAACCCCAGCGCGAACATCATCAACGCTCGACCCGTACAGCGACCCTGGTACCACCCAGCAACCGCTCGATCGTGTCTAATTCCCGACCGGGAGGGGCACGATCGAGCGATAGAGCAGGCATCGAGGCAAACTGACGGTGAAAACGATGCACATCCGAAGCGGATATACCTCGCTCGAGAGCAATCGTCGGATGCGCCTCTACCACCAGAGAAGCGTCAACATCCGATGTGGCTGGATAGAACGCACCACCCACATCAGACTGGGACGCGTAGCCGATGCATGAGGAGGGAGAGGGCCGAAAACACGACGCCCGGAACCGACCGATGCCCCGTGACCCCGTGTAAGGAAAAACACGGGAGGCGGCAAAGGACGAGCTCCGGAAGGCAGCCGGTCGGATTGCCATCGCAAACGCCCAGAGTCTGCAGACCCATGGGCGCGACGATCAGAACCCCGTACCGGACAGAGCGATCGCGAATCAGAGTCGGACAAATCACGACGGAGATAGAGTCGAGACTCAACGCGCCGCCAACGCAGAGAATCCCGATAAGCACGAACGGGAGAATCCGAGACAGAGAGAAGATCGCGATCTGACATGCGATCGACCGATCCCCGTAGACCGGAGATAGTACACTGATCGAAAACGCAAATCAAGCGATCGTCAGGCACGTATCGCCAAGGGCGAGAATCTCACGTCACAACAAGTGATCGCTGAGACGCCATTATCCACTGAGCGGGACAGAACGCCCCAAACACAAGGCAGCATGCCGATCGAGCCAACGGGGCATAGCCTCCGTGCCATCGAACGCAACGTTCTGCCGGCACCGTGACCGATGCCTGGACGGCACGATGCACGGAACGGGAGAATCAGAGCCAAAGTGAAGATCGCGAGCTGACATGCGATCGACCGACCCCCGAGGCCTGAGACAGTGTGCTGATCGAAACGCAAACACAAGCGAACGGTAGGCACACACCGCCGATGGCGAGAAGCTCGCGGAAAACACGCGATCGCGGAGACGCCAATGACGCAGGCTGATCAACTGTCCGGAAAACCTCGGAGCGATCAATCAGCACCGCGCGTCCTGGAAAGAGACGCCCATCAACAGCTCGAGCGTGTCGAGCAACCGACAAGGACGAGCACGATCGAGCAATAGATCAGGCAAGCGTCGTGAAAGCATTCGAGGACGCTGGGCAGACCGCCAAGACCAAACCTCTGCGCGGTCGACAGCAACACCTCGCCGGACGCGCTGATCGTCACGATCCACTGATCGAGGAACAGAACGCCCGGAAAACCAAGCAGCATGTTGATCGAGCCAACGGGGCATCGCCACCGGGAATCGATCGCAACGCTCTGCCGGTACTGTGACCGACGCCTGGACGGCACGACGTACGGAACGGGAGAATCAGAGTCAAAGGGAAGATCGCGATCCGACAAGCGATCTACCGACCCCCTAGACCTGAGACAGAGTGCAGATCGAAAAGCAAAAGCAAGCGATCGTCAGGCACACACTGCCGAGGGCGAGAAACCCGCGCAAAAACACGTGCTCGCGGAGACGCCAAGGACTGGGGGCGATCATCAGCACCGCGCGTGCCGTGAATGGACCCCCGCCCAACACCATCTACCGCTCGATCGTGTCGAGACTCCCGATAAGGATGATCACGATCGAGTAATAGACCAGGCAATCGTCGTGAAGACAAAAGCGGCCGCTGATCAGACCGCCAAGCCAAAGACTGTGCGCGGTCGATAGCAACGCCACACCGTTCGCGCTGATCGCCACGATCGCCAGATCGAGTGACAGAACGCCCGTAAGACAAAGCAGCCTGCTGATCGAACCAACCGGGCAAAGACGCCGTGGAATCGATGGCAACGCTCTGCCTGTCACGATGTGCGGAACGATCGGCGGATCGTCCGACAGCCAAGGCAGCATGTTGATCGAACCAGACGGGCATATCCTCTGTGCGGTCGATCGCAACGCATCGCCTATATCTGGACCCTCTCCCAGCACGATCGATTGAACGATCCTCTGATCGCCAGTGACCCAAGGCAGCGTGCTGATGGGATCGTGCGGCCGAAGCCTCGCGTTGATCGATAGCAACGTCGTGCCGATATCGCGACGCGTGTCGGATAAGATCGATTGGACGACCCGGAGAAGGCCAGGAAACCGAGGCAACCTGCGGAGCAGATCGCAAGGTTAGAGCCCCCGTGCGATCGAGAGCCGTGGACGGAAACGATCGGCTGAACGTCCGAACCCAAGGCATCTGATCGCCAGTGACCCAAGGCAGCGTGCTGATCGAATCGAGCGGCCGAAGCCTCGCTTTGATCGATAGCAACGCTTTGCCGAGATCGCGACTGTGTCGGATATGATCGACTGGGCGACCATGAGAAGGCCAGGAAGCCGAGGACGGAACGATCGGCTGATCGTCCGAACCAAGGCAGCATGCGGATCGAACCAGACGGGCAGAGCCTCCGTGCGGTCGATCGCAACACATCGCCCGTATCCCGACCCCTTCCCATCACGATCGATCAAGTGATCATCGGATGGCCAGTAACCCAAGGCAGCGTGCTGAACGGATCGTGCGGCCGCAGCCTAGCGTTGATCGATAGCGACGCTCTGCCTATATCGCGACGCGTGTCGGATAGGATAGACTGGACGATGAACGGAACGATCGGCTGATCGTCCGAAAACGAAGGCAGCATGCGGATCGAACCAGACGGGCAGAGCCTCCGTGCGGTCGATCGCAACACATCGCCCGTATCCCGACCCCCTCCCATCACGATCGATCAAGTGATCATCGGATCGCCAGTAACCCAAGGCAGCGTGCTGAACGAAACGTGCGGCCGCAGCCTAGCGTCGATCGATAGCAACGTTTTGCCTATATCACGACGCGTGTCGGATATGATCTACTGGGCGACCATGGGAAGGCCAGGAAACCGAGGCCACATGCGGATCAGATCGCACGGGCAGAGCTCCCGTGCGATCGATAGCTGCGCCCATCCCACCGAGGGACTCGTCACCGCCGCGACTTACCTCCGAAGGAGAAACCGAATGGTGCGAAGCCACACTCTGGGAAGCTGAAAGAAAGGCAGCCGCAGACAAATTCACCAAACATGCAGCAGCCGCCTGGGGACCCAGAACTGGCTCCGAAAAACTCCGCCGGAGCCAGCCGCCCTAGACAGAGTGTCCGATAAGGAAGAGATGTCGAGAGAAGGAACTTTTTCCGACACCTCCACCCCCATACACGCTGAGGAAGAGGCCGAACGAGTTAACTCGAACCCGACCTCGACCTCTTACCTGTTGAAGAGGAAGGAGGAATAGACAAACCACCCTTCCCCTTCGAAACAGAGCCGCGCTCGCGTACCCGCACTTCCTCCGTACCCTGAAGCGGGTGCGGAAGGCGCGCCGCCATGATGCCAAAATGGCGAACAAAATGGCGGGCGGCCCAGCGTCAAAACGACGCAAGCCGTAGCAAGAACGCGCACGCAGCACCACACGTTGCAACCAGCGAAACACGCCCACAACGTACCTAGCCGAAGCTAGCAACAACAGACAACAAATATAACTGAACCGAACCGTGCACTGAGGCAACCGGCGGGAACAGAATTTGAAGCAAAACGAATTAAACAGAAATTCGAAACAACGGCGAGGGCCGCAGAAGTATGTGTACTTCCCCACAGCCAACGTCGCCACGGCCGACAGCAAATCCTAGAAAGTCCGCACACAAGTGAAGACTGGAGGAAAACCAAAGTACATCCATGCACTCCAGTCGAAAAGTCGAAAGTGAGGCCACGTGGCCAGATCCCTGGTATCTGAGCGCATGCGCGGGAAATGGTGAGAGTTGCCTCCCTTTCACTGGCTATGACGCTATGGATGAAGCCACTTCATTGGCTTATGGGGTGGCCACGTGGGTGGGGAAGATTTATGCAAATCTTTTTTCGAGGTGAAAGGTCATATACCTATGAGTTGTCTACTGGTCAGTATCGGCTTGAGAAATACAGAACTCCATAAAAACCTTTGAAGTTTTGATCTAGGCTACTAGATCTGCTTGAGAAATAAAGAACTCTGATATGACTCAAAGTACATCAACTGAATATTATTTATTAAAAGCTTACTTCGTCTCTCAGTTTGAAAATCATCACAGGCAAAAAAGATAACTTGCAATCAGTCCTAATATTACTACAGCACTGCTATGAGCAGGAGGGAAAGGGACAGAAGACCACGAGGAACTAGGACTTACGTTTTTGAGTTGTGAGTGGACATGCATGACAATCAGGTTGATGGCAACATCATTGTGGCCTCCTGTTGCACAGAAAGAAAAAAAATGGTAATAATCTAAACACTGGAAATGGAAATATCGTACATTCTCTAATAGTTGGGCCAGGCGCGTGAATATTTGCCGATGGGGCACGTCTATTTGAGTCCACATCCCCCACCGTTTTCACTGAACACAGCTATGCAGGAGGATGAGGAAAGCTAATCACCAATCAAAGAGAGCTTTTTAAGAAAACTCAACAGGAGTGAAGATGATCTCTTCCTAGCTGAAGATACTGACGAATCCGACGTCAAGTTCGAGGGATTTTCTGAGACGGAATTGCAACTGGCAGGGGACACTAGAAAACCAGCGCTCCATTGTGCTCACTGACAGCGCTCCATTGTGCTCATTGACAGCGCTCCATTGTGCTCACTGACAGCGATGATGACACTGACAGTTCTCTGGAGACTTCTGACGATGACTGCGACAGCCCAGGCCATTAGTGTAAATGTCAATACCTTCATTTTCCAGGCAGAGAGGGGGTGGGGATAGAGGGAGAGTGTGTTTATTAGGGGAGACGCGACCATTAGGGAAAATATGGTAATTGGTTTCTACTTTGACAGTATCTGTTTTTGTTTGTTTTGAACGTGATTTATATTAATATTTTCATTTATCTTTGAGTCTGATCTTCATACTTCTGTGTTTTTTAACTCTCTGGAGACGTAACGCCCCATATGTGACCCATTTCTGGAAACCAGTCTTAACTCGCAATCATCGAAACAGCGCTACACAGCTCTGAAGGTGGTGGGGTCTGCCTGTGCGAAATTGAGGTTTTCGGTTCATTGCATTCTTTAAAAATTAATCTATAAAATGGTATAAGTTTTATGTCTTAAAAATGTATTTAAGTGCATTAAAAATTTAATTAAAGTTATAATTGTGATAATTTAGAGCATTTTTATTTGCTAAAATCGACCAATTTTGACCCTGCAAAACAACACGTAACCCTTGCAGAACCTCAACACATGGTCTTTCGCACGCTTTCTTTCGTTTCTTCTGCTGTGCAAAAAATCAAGATGATTGGATAATTCTAAGACCCTGTTGCTAAGGAGAATGTGTGAGGATTGCATTCAAAACTTTGAGGTCCGTTTTCTCAAAACAAGTCGTGACTGAGTTTTCAACTTCAACTCGTTATAACTTCCACAATTTTTGAGCTACCAGGTTCGTTTTGGTGTCAAATTAATCAGGAAACTGTGTAGAATTCAAAAATATAAACATCTCAAAAATGATAAAATCCACCTTAAGACTGGTTTGGTGGTGCGGGGTCACATATGGGGCGTTGCCTACAAAACATTCCTGTATTTTCACCAATGGTCTAAGGGAGGCAACTCCAGTTTAGAATAATGTAGTAACCATATTTCCACAGTGAGTTACCTTTCTTTATGATTTCTTTTGAGGGGAGTTTGAATCAGTGAATTTTTTATGTGAACACCCTATGTTTTGCAAAAATGGCCGACAACTACTTTTCCGTGAAAATCTATCAATTTATATAGTGATTTTTCTTTTCTAGGTGCCTTTTTTATATTGCAAATGCTATCAGAATATAGGTAAATATATTGGCATTGTTTTTGCATTTCGGATTTATTTTTTTTGAAGGCACCATTCCAGCATTTTTCAATTCTTGCAACTTGACTGACGATTTTTGAACTTTTTTTTTTTTTTTTTTTTTTGCTGATTACATGCATTATTTCAGTAGATATAACTCAAATCATGCACATTGAAACATTTTGATCATGATTTGTTTGAATTAAGTGAATAAATATCTTTTATTTGATATATAGCTTTTGTCATTATTTCATGGCTTTCTTTTTTTGTTAGATTTTTGAAAATGCTTAAAAAACCTACGTTGCTAGTGAGTTAACTCTTTTCGTCCCATTCGCCGCACTGTGCGCCAAAGTGCATTCAGTTGCCTGCCATGCGCCGCACACTGCGCCAAAGCTACTTCGCTTCGTTTCTTTGTATAATCCACACTTTCTAGTGTTCCCAATCAGACCCAATGTGGTTTTAGAGCAGTAGAGAGCTCTCCCACAACGTTAGATGAACGTCTATCGCAGAGCGTGAGGTTTAATGCGACTTTTGTGGACCGATTGTGATTGTTTTGATCGAAATGTCTGAGAACATCCTGGAAGTTCTGCATCGCTCTGCGCCAAAGCTTTTTTGCTTCGTTTCTTTGTATAATCCACACTTTATAGTGTTCCCTATCGGACCCAATGTGGTTTTACAGCAGTAGAGAGGTCTCCCACAACGTTAGATGAACGTGTAACGTGGTCTGATTGTGATCGATTTGATCGAGATGTCTGAAGAACAATCCGGAAGTTCTGCGTCGCAGAGGCGTAGTTGTTATACGGCCAAATTGCTCGCTTGATTATTGATTCACGCATGAAAGAGGACAGCGATAGTGGAGATGAATAAATCTACAATCGATGCTGGTGAAGAATTCATAAACCCCTCAGTTAGTCAGTACGTGTATTTGTGCAGCGAGATTCCAGTTCAGAGTCTGATGTGGAAGTGACTGTCATTGTGATGGACGGTTTGTCTCTTCTGTATGTCAGTGCTAGAAAACTGTTAAAGATATTTATTATAAATTTTGACTGGACATTTTCCAATGGATGATTATTGTGTGGTGAAATTCTGGAAAGGATCAGTGGGATCATTACCAAAATATTGCTCGGTAAGCTCAAATTCAGCATGCTCCTATTTCTTTGTTTTTGAAACAAGTGTGTAATTTCAAGCATGCTTTCTCAGTCTTGCTAAAGGCAACAAACTTTTTTTTGTTTTAGTCTTGTAGGGCATTTATTTTCCTTCAAAATGATATGCCACATGATGCATGTAGTATCTTCTTCTAGAGGCACAATACACTCTCAAAAGAGCACTACCGGGTGTGTGTTTCTATGTAGAAAATAATTGTGTTGTGTTCTGTATAACCCTGGTAAGGGAAGAGTTAAGTCTGTGCAAAGTGAGAAAAACACAACACCTCTATTCAAAACAAGATCTACGGATACTCATTTCTTGTTCATCTCTTTGTCTCTACAGTTCTTCATACATACAAACTGCAAACCAACGCAGCTGTGAATATCTTTCATGTGGAATAAATGGTGGTAGTTTCCTACATTCCCACTCAAAGTCACAAACATCTGAGCATAGCTACAAAATTTCACACAGACATTAATTACTGGTGTTGCACATCTACACTGATACTAAAGTACTTGTCAAAAACTTCAAGAACAGACAGCAACAGTGCTTTCTATGGACTGTACTGGTGTTACATATCTTCAATGTTACTGAATCACTTTTTAATTTAAAAAACTTCAAGAACAGACAGCAACAGTGCTTTCTAGGGACAAAGCATGAAAGATCTCCCACCTTTGGGCACAATGATGTCTGCCACACTCATGGTGGGCTCGATGTAGTTTTCGAAGGCAGGCTTGACAAAGGTGGTGTACTGCTTCAGCACACCTTGAAGGTCCCGCCCTCTCTCTGCGATGTCGCGCTTCATGCGCCGTGCTAGACGGATGTCGGAATCCGCATCCACAAAAATCTTCATGTCCATCAACTGCAAGTAAGCCAAAACAATTGAGCTGAGCAATCCTCTTATCACTGTTCTTCTTTTCCTTTGCCTTCTTCCTCTCCTCCTTTTTAACCCCCACCCCCCCACCCCCCACCACCACCATCATCATCACCATCATCAATACCATCACCATCATCATCATCATCATGGACCTTCTGCAGACCTGAAGGGTCATGGGATCAGCACACTCAGGGGTCATATCAGGTTGCAGCACACCATCCTCTGTAACTGTAGAGGCCTACCTGGGAATGGCAACCTCTTCTGAAACACTCACATACATACTCTGCGGACGGGACACCTGCCTGGAGTTGGGTCTTCCTGAATGCTTGTCTCTCCAATGCAAGCAGCAGCTGCCTCTCTGTTTAGAGCACTTTGCACAGTTTGTCTCCAAATGTTCCTGTTTTTGGTTACATTCTCCCATGCATAGATGTTGATGGCCACTACCTTCGGTACCTTCATGTGTCAACCATTACTACAGTCAGCCTTCCGACACAGCATTGGGAATTTCCCAAAGAGCCTATGCTTGTTTCACTAGTTGGTCCTGACTTGACCAACTCATAAAGTAACAACAATCTTTCATGTAAATAATTCTCGTATCTCCCTCAGTCTATTCTGTTCTAAGGTATGTCACTGCTGTATTAGCAATGCACTCTTCTGGACAGAGGGTTACAGGGTGCAGGCAGGGGTGTGTGAGTGTGTGTGTGTGTATGAGTGCGAGCGTGTGTGTGTCTGTGTGTGTGCATGTGTGTGTGTATGTATGTGTGTGCATGTGTGTGTATGTGTGTGTGTGTATGAGTGAGTGCATGTGTGTGTGTGCATGTGTGTGTATGTGTGTGTGCATCTGTGTGTATGTGTGTGCATGTACATGTGTGTGTGTGTGTATGTGTGTGTGTATGCATGAGTTGGTGCATGAGTGTGTGCATGTGTGTGTGCATGTATGTGTGTGTGTGTATGTGTGTGTATGTGTGTGTATGTGTGTGTGTATGTATGTGTAAGTGTGTGTGCACATGTGAGTGTGTCTTAGTGCTTGCAAACAGCTATGTTTCATCAACTTGACTACATGTCTAACGCCACTGCCTATGAAATGCAGCAAACTGCAAAACGTATTTCACTTCAGACATCAAACCGCAATCATGACTGATGCTGCCCGCATTGCTGGACAATTGTGTAGCAAATACTTATGTTAACCTACTGTTTGTAGAGAACTTTATGACAATGCACTTCAAGGTCACCGACTCACCTTCAACAGATTCTTGTTGTAGAAGCTCAAAATCCCCTCAAAAATGACCACATTGGCACCATAGATGACTTTCTGCAACAGAATAAAGAAAGCCAAGGTGCTTTTGCAACAGTCTAAATGCAACTACTATAAGTATTTAACACAAGTCAAAGTTCATACTACTTTACTACATAATTTTCTACAAGAATTTTGATCAAGCTGTTACATCTTCACATTAAAATAACTGCCAGAAAGAATGAATTTTCTCTCCCTACTCAAACAATCAGCGAAGATGGAAAAAGGAAAGCAACAAAAAAGGGCATGTCTAAATGATTAAAATTATGCAAACTGGTCCTAACTGTAATACAGTGAAGACCCTGAACTAGTACTTCACTGTAATGTCCAAAGCAAAAGAGAAGAACTGAGTTTGTACGTCACACTGAGAGGTGATATTTGATGTCACATGTACTTCGGGCGATGGTCGAGAATAACAGTAAAGAAGAAAGCAAGATCAACACGAGCTGTTGATTGTAATTTGTTATGAAACACAAAGACACAAAACTGGCGATGAGGACTAAACAGATTGAGACCGCACCGATTTGAGCAGAACCAAGTGCAAGCCATGGCGCTACTACACTTCGAGAAGTTTTCAGTGCACAGTGACATTCCCAACGTCGGAAGCCATAGGAAACAAGAAGGGCAAAGCCCATACGACTCACATGCTTGACCTTTACATGACCTTGACCTTTACATGACCTTGACCTTCAGGTGACCTTCAAGGTCAAGGTCAATCAACTACACCTAGCAATGACATCATACACTAAACTAAGGAATGCTTTACACATTTTTTCCTACCAAAAATACACGTGACCTTGACCCAAGGTCAAGGTCATCCAAGGTCATGCAACACAAAGCTCTTAATTCAAGACATAGGAAGCACAATGGTGCTTATTGGCACTTTCTACCATGAGATATGGTCAATTTTAGTGGTTAACTACCACATTTTGGTCACATTTCATAAGGGTCAAAGTGACCTTGACCTTGATGATATGTGACCAAATGTGTCTCATGATGAAAGTATAACATGTGCCCCACATAATTATTAAGTTTGAAACAGTTATCTGCCATAGTTCAGGGTCAAGGTCACTTCAAAATATGTATACAATCCAACTTTGAAGAGCTCCTGTGACCTTGACCTTGAAGCAAGGTCAACCAAACTGGTATCAATAGATAGGGCTTGCTTTGACCTATATACCACTTGTAGCTAAGGTCGCCATTCTCAATAACGTGGGAGAAAATTGGGAAAATGTGAAAAATGACTGTTTTTGAGACCACATTAATGGCTCCTGTGACCTTGACCTTGAAGCAAGGTCAAGTCACTATGTATGTTTTTTGAGGCCTTGTCATCATACACCATCATGCCACATTTGGTGTTGATAGACTTAATAGTCTCCGAGAAAAATCCAACGTTTAAGTTTTTTACGCCCGGACAGACGCCCGGTCGGACGGACGGACGGACGACACGGCTGAGTACATAGACTCACTTTTGCTTCGCATGTGAGTCAAAAATGGGTAACGAAATTCAAAAATCTTGTCTGTGCTCTTGACATTCAAGATGATCTACGACAGAAAGCATTGTTACTACACTATGCCGGTGACGAAGTGTATGACATCTACGACGCATTCACCGACCAACAGAAAGGAAATGGTGCGATGATCGGCGACCCACCTGACCAACACAGCAACGAATATGGCGTTCTCAAACAGTCCCTCAATGAGTATTTCACCCCCAAACAGAACTCTGCGTTTGAAACCTTCAAATTCCGACAGGCAAAACAAAGCGAAGGTGAGAACATTGATGCCTTTTGTACACGACTGTGAGGTCTTGCAGCACACTGTGAGGTCGCAGATCTGGATCGAGAAATTCTAGCGCAGATCATTCAAGGATGCAGCTCTTCCAGAGTGAGGTGCAAAGCTCTCAAAGACAATCCAACACTCAAACAAGTTCTGGATGACGCTAGATCGCTTGAACTTTCGGATAAACAAGCGACCGAAATTGAACAAACATGCAGTAGTGCGGGATCAACTGTAAATGCGGTGAACAGATCTTGAGGGCGGGGTGGACACAGAGGCGACACACGTCAGCGACACGACAACTCCCTGACCAGCAGCAGAAGTTACAGTCATAGTGGCGACATTCCTGCACATGGCGGCGGCAGTTTTAATCGTGGTGGCAATCATGACACAAGAGGCAGACATGGACAGATTCAAAACAGATGTACACATCCTGGATCTACATGCAACTACTGTGGCCGAAGAGTTCCACATTTACAAGGGTGCCCAGCAAGAGGCAAATAGTGCAAATTTTGCCACAAAATTGGACATTTTTGCCAGAGTGTGCCGATCTTCCAAGAAAGTGAGACAACTTTCTTTCTTTCCAGTAGAACAAGATAAAGAACAGGTTTTCAGCAGCATCGAGAATCTATTCACCGTCACATCCAACAAGGACATCCTACCAAAGAACCCCATCGTTGAAATCCACGTTTTCAACCACCCTATCAATTTTCTTGTCGACACAGGTGCAACTGTGAACATTATGTGTAGCAAAACGTTCAATCGGGTGTGCCCCAAGGTGAAACTCTGGACCATCCACTTTGATCAATGCCTATGGTTCGAGTACACCATTGCCAGTGATAGGACACTTTTCAACCCAACTTCAGTTCAAGGGCAGTAGGATCAACACTACGTTCTACGTAGTTGAGAATTCTTCCCAAAAGACAAATGATCTACTGAGTGCCCAGACGGCGCAGTCCCTTGGTCTGATCCAGTTTGCCTTCACTGCGGTGCAGAACCCAACCACTATTCCTGAGGAGTTCCCCAGTCTGTTCGACAGCAAGAGGGGTCACATCAAAGACACTAAGATCAAGCTACACATCGACGACAGTGTTACCCCGGTGATACAAAAACACCGTCGGATTCCATTCCATATCCGTAAGGATACATGTGGAAAAGGAACTGGAACGTCTGGAGGAGGAAGACATCATCAAAAAGGTTGAAGGTCCTACTCCGTGGGTGAGCCCAATAGTTGTTGTTCCCAAGAAAACTGGAGGCGTCAGAGTATGCGTTGACATGCGAGAGCCAAACAAAGCGATCAAGCGTGAAAAACATCCGATGCCAACACTAGATGATCTCATTGCAGATCTGAATGGCTCAAGAATTTTCAGCAAGTTGGACATGATCAATGCCTATCATCAACTTGCCCTGAACGAATCTAGCAGATTCGTGACTACATTCACAACGCATGTTGGTCTTCGACGCTACAAACGACTCATGTTTGGAGTCAACGCTTCAGCTGAAATTTTTCAGAATACAATTTCAGAGCTGCTGAGTGATATCCCTGGAGCAAAGAACATGTCTGATGACATCATCGTCCATGGAAAGAATCAAGAGGAGCACGACAGAGCTCTCCGAGCTACCCTCAAGAAGCTACATGAATACGAGGCTAAGCTCAACAAAGGAAAATGAATCTTTTCCACTAATCAACTTGTATTTTTTGGACACGTTTTTGGGAAAACCAGCATTGCAGCTGATCCAGAAAAAGTCAAGTCTGTCAACAACGCTGAACCCCCCAAGAACGCCAGTGAAGTCCGTTCTTTCCTGGGATTCACACAATATATGTCCAGATTCATTCCAGGTTACGCAACCCTGACGGAGCCCCTCAGAAGACTGACACGGCAAGACACTCCCTGGATATGGTCCACAAAAGAACAGCAAGTGTTTGACCGGTTCAAACAGTCTCTGACAGAGACACCTGTCATGGCCTACTTTGACCCAGCCAAGAAGACGACCGTCCTAGTAGATGCCAGTCCGGTAGGGTTAGGAGCAATCCTCATGCAAGATGACAAGCCTATCTGCTATGCGAGTAAGGCGCTGACTGAAACAGAACAACGCTACAGCCAGACCGACAGAGAGATGTTGGCAGTAGTGTTCGGAGTAGAACACTATCATCTGTACCTGCTTGGCGCAGCGTTCACTGTCATCACAGATCACAAACCTCTCATTGGAATGTAATGAAGAGCCAAAAGCAAACATCAGCCAGAATCGAGAGATGGAGATTGAGACTAATGCCGTATGAAATGGATCTAGTCTATCAGACAGGAAAGGATGATCTGAATCCTGCAGACTATCTGAGTCGTCATCCCCAAGAAAAGGCAACAACAGACAACAAAGCAGAAATCTACATAAACTACTTTGCTCATAATGCTGTCCCCAAGGCAATGACTGCAGAAGAAGTCAAGACAGCTACACAAGAAGACGGAGCCTTGCAGAAAGTGATGGTGGCAATCCAGACTAGTCTGTGGACTGACCCAGACATCTCCAGTTTTGCCAGATTTCGAGATGAGATCTCCGCACATGATGGACTGATTCTTCGAGGCACCCGCCTGGTGATTCCAAAATCCCTTCAACAGAAAACTGTGGAAATTGCTCACCAGTCACATCAAGGAATAGTGAAGACGAAACAATGCATCAGAGAAAAAGTATGGTTTCCTGGCATTGACGAGATGGTCGAAGACACTGTGAAATCATGCATTCCATACCAAGCCTCATATCCAGGTCCCAAGACACGAGAACCGATTGTTCCGACATCACTACCGTCACAGCCATGGAAGTCGCTCGCAGTTGATTTTGCCGGACCATTCCCGAGCAGCGAATGCATGATGGTAGTCATCGACGAACACTCCTGATTTCCTGAAGTCGAATTCATATCTGGCACGTCAGCAAGAATAGTTCTTCCTCGCTTAGACTCGATTTTTGCACGCCAAGGTATCCCAGAAGTCATCAAGTCTGACGGACTTCAACGGACATTAATTCAGAGAATTCACATCGAACTACGGTATCAAACACCGGAAAATTACACCACTATGGCCAGAAGCCAATGATGAAGCTGAGTGCTTCATGGCGACGTTGAACAAGCACGTCCGAACATCCGAGGCAGCAGACCTGAATTGGAAGACCCAATTACCCACTTTCTTGCGACACTACAGTGGCACTCCCCACAGCGCCATCGGTATCTCTCCGTACAAAGCACTGACAGGCCGCAAGATGAACATTGGTTTGCCAAACTCTCCACTACTTCAAAATCCAATTTCAAAGTCACGTATCATATACAACAACGCCGTGAACAAGCAGAAGATGGCTGAGTATGCCGACGCCAGACGACACGCCAAACCATGTGGCATAAAAGCTGGCGACCACGTGTTGGTGAAACAAAGAAGATACAACAAACTGTCAACACCCTATTCTCCACATCCCTATGTTGTTACTGAGAAGAAAGGCAGCATGATAACTGCCCGACGGGGCAAGAACACTATCATAGTATGAAATTCATCCTTCTTCAAACCCATCCAAGGCGTACAGCCCCAGATCATCAATGAAGAAGAAGAAGAAGAAGAAGAAGAAGAAGAAGAAGAAGAAGAAGAAGAAGAAGAAGAAGAAGAAGAAGAAGAAGAAGAAGAAGAAATGAAGAAAAGACTATGAATGAGCCACACCATGAACCGCAGCAGAAACAGCGCACTCCCACTCTGACGACAGTTCCAGCAACCCCTCAGCTGCGACACCAGATGAACGCCATGCCGATTCAGAGTTCGACACTGAGTACTGATCATCTATTCCCAACTACGACGTTGACACCTGGCAGAGCTCACTCTTCCGACGCTTGACCTACACCAGTGAGACCATCCCAACAGCGTCGTCGTCCCGCTTACCTGGATGACTATCAAACCTGATAGTCATATGACTGACATAAGCCACGATTATCCGACAAACATATGATGATAAGCGTGAACTGTGTCCGCAATTAGAAAAGAAATGTAAATTTTAATCAACCGGAAAGACATGTATATTTACACAGACAAGCACACACACACATTTGAAATCATTGTGAAATTTCATTTTTATTTATCAGCACTCCGAATCAAGCTTTGAAAATAATATTTGCAAACAAGAATTGCAGGAAATGAACGTTAACCTTACATTTATCTTACAAATACCCGAACAGAATTTTGAAACGAACACTTGTGAAAAATTGACAATTTACATGAATTAGTTCTCAACAGGTAAGCAGTACTATTTTCATTTAACTTTATTCCAGAGTAAAGTTTTTTTCATTCAAGTTGGGGAGGGATGTAATGTCCAAAGCAAAAGAGAAGAACTGAGTTTGTACGTCATACTGATAGGTCATATTTGACGTCACTTGTACTTTGGGCGATGGGCGAGAATAACAGTAAAGAAGAAAGCAAGATCAACACAAGCTGTTGATTGTCATTTGTTATGAGCTGTTGATTGTCATTTGTTATGAAACACAAAGACACAAAATTCACTAACCAGAATGTATTCTAATTAACTGTTTGAAAGCACACTCACCTAGAGTATGAGGGAAAAAACAACGAAGAAAATGAAAAACCTCTAATCGTTTGGAGAAAGAAATTGATAACAAGAAGGGCAAAGCCCATACGACTCACATGCTTGACCTTGACCTTTATATGACCTTGACCTTCAGGTGACCTTCAAGGTCAAGGTCAAACAACTAAACCTACCAATGACATCATGCACAAAGAAATGCTTTACACATTTTTCCTACCAAAATACATGTGACCTTGACCCAAGGTCAAGGTCATCCAAGGTCATGCAACACAAAGCTGTTAATTCAAGACATAGGAAGCACAATGGTGCTTATTGGCACTTTCTACCATGAGATATAGTCACTTTTAGTGGTTCACTACCACATTTTGGTCACATTTCATAAGGGTCAAAGTGACCTTGACCTTGATGATATGTGACCAAATGTGTCTCATGATGAAAGTATAACATGTGCCCCACATAATTATTAAGTTTGAAACAGTTATCTTCCATAGTTCAGGGTCAAGGTCACTTCAAAATATGTATACAATCCAACTTTGAAGAGCTCCTGTGACCTTGATCTTGAAGCAAGGTCAACCAAACTGGTATCAAAAGATATGGCTTGCTTTGACCTATATACCACTTTTAGCTAAGGTCGCCATTCTCAATAACGTGGGAGAAAATTGGGAAAATGTGAAAAATGACTGTTTTTGAGACCACATTTATGGCTCCTGTGACCTTGACCTTGAAGCAAGGTCAAGTCACTGTGTATGTTTTTGAGGCCTTGTCATCATACACCATCATGCCACATTTGGTGTTGATAGACTTCATAGTCTCCGAGAAAAATCCAACGTTTAAGTTTTTTACGCCCGGACGCCCGGACGGACGGACGGACGACACGGCTCAGTACATAGACTCACTTTTGCTTCACATGTGAGTCAAAAATCCAAAAGTTGGACCCAAACACAAAACCAGCATGGTATTCATTAAAAAAAGAAACAAGGATTCTAATAAACATCTACCAGCATCACCCTACATAAGAACACCTGTCACTCTTCTGACCCCCCCACCTCTACCCTCCCCCTCCTTCCTTCCATCTGACCTTGGTGTGCTTGATTTGGACTCCACATCCTTCTGATTAGCTCTTCTACTTCTATCATAGAAAGTTTCGAATTGCCATACTTGCGGCTCTCCGACTATTTTGCCAAAGTATTTCAACTATGTTTATTAGAGATCATACTACAATTACCTTTCTCCTCTTGTTGTGTCCTATTATATTAGAAAAAAATGGCAAATCATTCAGTCATATTGTGGCATAACTATATAAAAAACCTCCTATGAAATCAAATTTTCAAGGGGAAAAAAGAATGAGAGAGAGAGAGAGAGAGAGAGAGAGAGAGAGAGAGAGAGAGAGAGAGAGAGAGAGAGGAAGGAGATGGGACAGTGGGAGCGACAGATACAGACAGACCAGACAGACAGACAGACAGACAGACATACAGACAGACAGACAGACAGACAGACAGACAGACAAACACACAGACAGACAGACACACAAACAGAGAGAGAGAGAGAGAGAGAGAGAGAGAAGAGAGAGAGAGAGAGAGAGAGAGAGAGAGAGAGAGAGAGAGAGAGAGAGAGAGAGAGAGAGAGAGAGAGAGAGAGAGAGAGAGAAACAGAGAGAGAGAGAGAGAGAGAGAGAGAGAGAGAGAGAGAGAGAAAGAGAAAGAGACAGACAGATAGACAGTCAGACAGACAGACAGACAGACAGACAGAGAAAGAGACAGACAGACAGACAGTCAGACAGACAGACAGACAGTCAGACAGACAGACAGGCAGACAGACAGACAGTCAGACAGACAGATAGACAGACAGACAGACAGACAGACAGACAGACACAGAAACAAGAGACAGGGACAGGAAGAGAGAGAGAGAGAGAGAGAGAGAGAGAGAGAGAGAGAGAGAGAGAGAGAGAGAGAGAGAGAGAGAGAGAGAGAGAGAGAGAGAGAGAGAGAGAGAGAGAGAGAGAGAGAGAGAGAGAGAGAGAGAGAGAGAGAGAGAGAGAGAGAAAGACAGAGAGAGAGAGAGAGAAAGACAGAGAGAGAGAGAGAGAGAGAGAGAGAGAGAGAGAGAGAGAGAGAGAGAAAGAGACAAGAGACAGAGAAAGAGACAGAGTGAGCACGAGTGCTCTAACCACAGGACTAGAGCCCCCCAACACAGACTTTGGACAGAGTTACACACATTGTGAGGTTCTCGGCTGTGGGTGGTGAAGTTGTAGATGGGCACATCCACTTTCTTGCCCTCCCTCAGGCGCTTAATCGTCTCAAACAGCAGGTCAAAGTCAAAGGCATCTGGGTGATCAAAGTTGTAATCGTTCCTGGCAGCCATGTCATGCTGCTCTTTGTTCAATACCTGGTACAAACACATGAACCAATGAGTAAACAAACAGTCAATAGGCCGAGTGCCCATGTAAATTCAGCTGGTCATGACTGGAAAGCATTACATCAATATACATGGGCATCCTCTACACTTTCCTACTGAAACAAGCCATTTTCTACACTCACTCAGGGATACTAGTATGCATCTAATCCACATCATTCTTGATACATTAATGGAATATTCCTCATCGTTAAGTTTTAAGTCATAGATGATAATCACTGCTACATCAGACCCTATTTTTTTATGCCAACCCTCAACTTTTTTCAATCACGAAAAGATAGAGAGAGAAAAAAAAATGATGATAAACAATGAGCTGCATGCTGTCCCATCTTCCCTGCCCTGCGAGCACTTCAGGAATCCACTATTTCAGGGTTTTTTAATAGTGTTTTCAATGAGTGGAAGTTTGGTGTGTGTTTAATCTTGCCTCTTCTAAAACAAAAATGTCAAGAAAAAAAGTTCAGGCTGACCTACCAACCCTTTTTGACTCACATGCGAAGCAAAAGTGAGTCTATGTACTGAGCCGTGTCGTCCGTCCGTCCGGGCGGGCGGGCGGGCGTCCGTCCGTCCGTCCGTAAAAAACTTAAACGTTGGATTTTTCTCGGAGACTATTAAGTCTATCAACACCAAATGTGGCATGATGGTGTATGATGACAAGGCCTCAAAAAACATACATAGTGACTTGACCTTGCTTCAAGGTCAAGGTCACAGGAGCCATAAATGTGGTCTCAAAAACAGTCATTTTTCACATTTCCCCAATTTTCTCCCACGTTATTGAGAATGGCGACCTCAGCTACAAGTGGTATATAGGTCAAAGCAAGCCCTATCTATTGATACCAGTTTGGTTGACCTTGCTTCAAGGTCAAGGTCACAGGAGCTCTTCAAAGTTGGATTGTATACATATTTTGAAGTGACCTTGACCCTGAACTATGGCAGATAACTGTTTCAAACTTAATAATTATGTGGGGCACATGTTATACTTTCATCATGAGACACATTTGGTCACATATCATCAAGGTCAAGGTCACTTTGACCCTTATGAAATGTGACCAAAATGTGGTAGTGAACCACTAAAAGTGACTATATCTCATGGTAGAAAGTGCCAATAAGCACCATTGTGCTTCCTATGTCTTGAATTAACAGCTTTGTGTTGCATGACCTTGGATGACCTTGACCTTGGGTCAAGGTCACATGTATTTTGGTAGGAAAAATGTGTAAAGCATTTCTTTGTGCATGATGTCATTGGTAGGTTTAGTTGTTTGACCTTGACCTTGAAGGTCACCTGAAGGTCAAGGTCATATAAAGGTCAAGGTCAAGCATGTGAGTCGTATGGGCTTTTTTCTTTTTGTTGTCATGTTACCTGAACCAAAACTTTTTCTTCGTTTTGGCCTAACTACAGTATTGTGCTATCACTGACACTGCTGCTTGGTGATCTACATTTTATTTCTGTTCCTTTGTGGCTTCTAAACAATCTTTTTTCCTGTGCAAAATGTTCGCTTATCATTTATTAATGGGGGACTTGCAGCAGTTATTGAAATAAAACTTGGTTACAACACAAAGAGTTAGAATTAATTGTTTGTTCAATTAGGGTGTCACATCCTCTTCGGCCAATATTCTGCACTCCTGAACATTACTTGAAACAGCACCTAGTTTCCTCTGCTAAGCATATGCCATGCAACTCTATTCTTCTCGTATCATGACACAGCCCCGATTGCTGTACATAATAGTTAGGCCATCAACAACGAAAAAACAATGTAATGATCATGGTAAGATGAAGGGGGGAAAGGGAGTTGGTAGGTATGCCGGATTTATTTTTAAATATTTTAAAGACTAGAATGTGACTGTGCATGTTTGTGTGTTTAAAGATTTCTCTTTCAGTTTAAACTTAAATAGTGCTCACAGGGAAGATGGAACAGCAAGCAGATTGTTGTTTACCTTCAGTTTCTTTTTCTTTTTTCGTCCCCTCTCCATCCCATCCCACCCCATCCCCAAATTCCAGAAAAAAGTTTACGGTAGGCAGGACAAAATAGGTCGGTTGGGTTACCATAACCACATTTATTTTCCCCCTCATAAATGACTGACACATTAATTAGACAGCAGCACAGCAGCGGAAAAAGAATTAGACCTTGTAAAGGCTTTACTCAGTGGCTAGGGATGACCTACTAAATACTGAATGGATAAATAGACACTCCTTTGCATATTTTAACCCACCTGAGATGATTGAAATGTGAAAGTTCAACATATATGCTATCCATTCCACATTCCTGCATAATATGATAGCCAATTTTCAAAATCATGAACTTTCCTAAATTACTGGGTCATTTAGCTTCATTTTATTTTTCAACCAAGACATTGATTTCAAATTTGATTACTTACTTCAACAGTTGCAAACAAGCTCAAATAGCAAAGCCTATATCACATTTGTGACACTGATACATATTCCAACCAATTCGAACATGATACTGTTCATTCAAAAATGATTTTGAGCTGTGGACTAATGATTTCTTTCACAGTTGTACTTGCATTTCATCACATTCCAACCCCACTGCAAGGGCATCACGGCTGCCGAGTCAAGCCTTACTTTGTAGAAGGAGTCCATGCTGAGCAAGCTGACCCAAGGAACGTCCAGGGCCTCGATGATCTTCTTGGCAACCGTGGTCTTCCCAGAGGCACTCCCTCCACAAATGCCTGCAAGCCCACACAAAGAATGGATGGATGGATGGATGGATGGATGGATGGATGGATGGATGGATGGATGGATGGATGGATGGATGGATGGATGGATGGATGGATGGATAGTGTTTTACGGCCTATCAGCCTTTGTAGGCTATGAAAAGGCCATTAAGCACGAAAATCACTAGAACAATTTAAAGTAAACGTAATCCAGTCATGGTGTCCCTAGTTATTCGCCTCTTACGAATCGCGTAGGGAGACACGGTGGGTCAATTCTTCCCCCGAACCCACAGGGGGCCCACACAGGGGGCCCACACAGAGATGCAGTATACTGCCAGAGCTGCTTGATGCCCCCTTATTGAACACCTGGCTGCTGGGCAGTCTGGGCCTGCTCCACTCACTCAGCCAGAGGCTGCTCCACTCACTCAGCCAGAGGCTGCCCCAAGCAGCCAGAGAAGTTACCAGGGGCATCAGTACAGGGTGGCATAATTCAGATTCCAGTGTAGTGTACATTCAAACCAACAAGGAAGATCCAGCCCAACCCACAGTCAGCAACAAGCAGGTAAAGCCAAAGAAAAAGTAGCTGTGGTATGGATAACATGGCAAAATAAAATAGGATCGGTAGGTGGTCCAGAATTTTTTTTTCTCCGCAGAAGAAGCCAGATTGAGCATAAACCAAACTTGCTTTTCATTTAAAACACTTTCTTAACTTAAAAAGTGTGCCCACAGGGCAGGGAGGATGGGACAGCACACACAGGGCAGGAAGGATGGGACAGCACACACAGGGCAGGGAGGATGAGACAGCACACACAGGGCAGGGAGGATGGGACAGCACACACAGGGCAGGGAGGATGGGACAGCACACACAGGGCAGGAAGGATGGGACAGCACACACAGGGCAGGGAGGATGGGACAGCACACACAGGGCAGGGAGGATGGGACAGCACACACAGGGCAGGGAGGATGGGACAGCACACACAGGGCAGGGAGGATGGGACAGCACACACAGGGCAGGGAGGATGGGACAGCACACACAGGGCAGGGAGGATGGGACAGCACACACAGGGCAGGGAGGATGGGACAGCACACACAGGGCAGGGAGGATGGGACAGCACACACAGGGCAGGGAGATGGGACAGCACACACAGGGCAGGGAGGATGGGACAGCACACACAGGGCAGGGAGGATGGGACAGCACACACAGGGCAGGGAGGATGGGACAGCACACACAGGGCAGGGAGGATGGGACAGCACACACAGGGCAGGGAGGATGGGACAGCACACACAGGGCAGGGAGGATGGGACAGCACACACAGGGCAGGGAGATGGGACAGCACACACAGGGCAGGGGAGATGGGACAGCACACACAGGGCAGGGGAGATGGGACAGCACACACAGGGCAGGGGAGATGGGACAGCACACACAGGGCAGGGGAGATGGGACAGCACACACAGGGCAGGGGAGATGGGACAGCACACACAGGGCAGGGAAGATGGGACAGCATGCTCAAAGGGCAGGGAGATGGGACAGCATGCTCAGAGGGCAGGGAAGATGGGACAGCATGGTCAAAGGGCAGGGAGATGGGACAGCATGCTCAGAGGGCAGGGAGATGGGACAGCATGCTCAGAGGGCAGGGAGATGGGACAGCATGCTCAGAGGGCAGGGAAGATGGGACAGCACACACAGGGCAGGGAGGATGGGACAGCACACACAGGGCAGGGAGGATGGGACAGCACACACAGGGCAGGGAGGATGGGACAGCACACACAGGGCAGGGAGGATGGGACAGCACACACAGGGCAGGGAGGATGGGACAGCACACACAGGGCAGGGAGGATGGGACAGCACACACAGGGCAGGGAGGATGGGACAGCACACACAGGGCAGGGAGGATGGGACAGCACACACAGGGCAGGGAGGATGGGACAGCACACACAGGGCAGGGAGGATGGGACAGCACACACAGGGCAGGGAGGATGGGACAGCACACACAGGGCAGGGAGGATGGGACAGCACACACAGGGCAGGGAGGATGACACAGCACACACAGGGCAGGGAGGATGGGACAGCACACACAGGGCAGGGAGGATGGGACAGCACACACAGGGCAGGGAGGATGGGACAGCACACACAGGGCAGGGAGGATGGGACAGCACACACAGGGCAGGGAGGATGGGACAGCACACACAGGGCAGGGAGAATGGGACAGCACACACAGGGCAGGGAGGATGGGACAGCACACACAGGGCAGGGAGGATGGGACAGCACACACAGGGCAGGGAGGATGGGACAGCACACACGGCAGGGAGGATGGGACAGCACACACAGGGCAGGGAGGATGGGACAGCACACACAGGGCAGGGAGGATGGGACAGCACACACAGGGCAGGGAGGATGGGACATCATTGTTTACTGACAATTTCTATCATCTTTTTTTTTCCATGATAAAAAAAAAGAAGTGTGGAGTCAGCAGAAAAAAAAGGTTGGTCAGGTTACTGTAACCACAACTATTGTTTGCCATAGCCTAACCAAACCCCAAATTCGAACCAAAGAAACACCACAATACTTATCTGTCAATCAAAGAGTAAAATCAACACTCAGCACAATCACCTTTTTCTTTGGCCAGAATCCTCACCACAAAAAATATCAGTCACAATCTGCTATTCATGAGAATCTGATTGGCTGAGGCTGGGTTGTGTTGTGGTTCATCTACACGGCGAGCGAGCGAATTAGGTAGTGTGCGCGTAACCTGCGGGTTGTGGAGACGTGAATGTCTAAAGAGTAAAAGCCACACTCCGTGTGCGGAGAACACGTAAAAAGAATATCTCAAGAATCATGTACTAAGAACGTACCGTATCCCCATGTGCGATCGCGCACAGCCTGCTGTACTAGTACTACTACGACTCGTACGAGGCCAGATCGAATCGACGCAACTGTACGTGTAGTCGATCGAGGTATAGGGAGAAGAAATCCTTTCAAGACTGATTCCCCATCATCTGAGTGATGATTGAAGAAGGAACGAACCTCATTGAATCCCGCTGTCATTTTCGTCTCAAGACGTCTTCCCTCAGTCAAAGAGGAAATTCTGGCTGAGTGATTTGTGCAAGTGTTTGTGTCGAGTGTTGTGTGTGGATACACAACCAATGTTTATGGCCTGTTTAATCTCTCTCAAAGGATTAGCCTTGTGAGAGAGATTGTGTGTGATGGTCTGAGTGACCAGAATTCTGTGGATAGAATTTCATCAGTGACGCTCTCCCGAAATAGCGTCGCAAGTCAGCGTGAAAGAGACTCGCTCGTAAGTACTGTTGTTCATTCAGAGGAAGCATATTCCTCTATGTTCAGTCTGAGAGTAGACTGACAAAGATAAGAGACTGAACTGATATAATTCATCTACAGTGACATTATTTTCTTCAGTCAAGTAGTTGGGGTTAGAGGAAGCATTCCTCTACGTTCAGTTTAAGATTATGTAGGCTGACCAGCCTAATTGATTTAATCCATTTTCCTTTTTTTTATAGTATTCTCGTTTCTTTTGTCATGAACTAGTCATATTAAAGAATATCATTAATGCTCATGGTGTCATGTCAACTATACGAGCCTTGAGTTGAGAGTGTGAGAGAATTAATTAGTGACACCCTCCACGTATATACCCCTAGACCAAGAAAAGAAAGAAGAATTTACAAATTGAGTAAATTACAGTGGAAGGTCAGTCACAGCAGGGAAGATGGGACAGCACACACAGGGCAGTGAAGATGGGACTGCACACACAGGGCAGGGAAGATGGGACAGCACACACAGGGCAGTGAAGATGGGACAGCACACACAGGGCAGTGAAGATGGGACCGCACACACAGGGCAGTGAAGATGGGACAGCACACACAGGGCAGTGAAGATGGGACAGCACACACAGGGCAGTGAAGATGGGACCGCACACACAGGGCAGTGAAGATGGGACAGCACACACAGGGCAGGGAAGATGGGACAGCACACACAGGGCAGTGAAGATGGGACAGCACACACAGGGCAGTGAAGATGGGACCGCACACACAGGGCAGTGAAGATGGGACAGCACACACAGGGCAGTGAAGATGGGACAGCACACACAGGGCAGGGAAGATGGGACAGCACACACAGGGCAGTGAAGATGGGACAGCACACACAGGGCAGTGAAGATGGGACAGCACACACAGGGCAGTGAAGATGGGACCGCACACACAGGGCAGTGAAGATGGGACAGCACACACAGGGCAGTGAAGATGGGACAGCACACACAGGGCAGGGAAGATGGGACCGCACACACAGGGCAGTGAAGATGGGACTGCACACACAGGGCAGGGAAGATGGGACAGCACACACAGGGCAGTGAAGATGGGACCGCACACACAGGGCAGTGAAGATGGGACAGCACACACAGGGCAGGGAAGATGGGACAGCACACACAGGGCAGTGAAGATGGGACTGCACACACAGGGCAGTGAAGATGGGACAGCACACACAGGGCAGGGAAGATGGGACCGCACACACAGGGCAGTGAAGATGGGACAGCACACACAGGGCAGTGAAGATGGGACAGCACACACAGGGCAGGGAAGATGGGACAGCACACACAGGGCAGGGAAGATGGGACAGCACACACAGGGCAGGGAAGATGGGACCGCACACACAGGGCAGGGAAGATGGGACAGCACACACAGGGTAGTGAAGATGGGACAGCACACACAGGGCAGTGAAGATGGGACAGCACACACAGGGCAGTGAAGATGGGACAGCACACACAGGGCAGTGAAGATGGGACAGCACACACAGGGCAGGGAAGATGGGACAGCACACACAGGGCAGTGAAGATGGGACCGCACACACAGGGCAGGGAAGGTGGGACAGCACACACAGGGCAGGGAAGATGGGACAGCACACACAGGGCAGTGAAGATGGGACAGCACACACAGGGCAGTGAAGATGGGACAGCACACACAGGGCAGGGAAGATGGGACCGCACACACAGGGCAGGGAAGATGGGACAGCACACACAGGGCAGTGAAGATGGGACTGCACACACAGGGCAGGGAAGATGGGACAGCACACACAGGGCAGTGAAGATGGGACAGCACACACAGGGCAGTGAAGATGGGACCGCACACACAGGGCAGTGAAGATGGGACAGCACACACAGGGCAGTGAAGATGGGACAGCACACACAGGGCAGTGAAGATGGGACCGCACACACAGGGCAGTGAAGATGGGACAGCACACACAGGGCAGGGAAGATGGGACAGCACACACAGGGCAGTGAAGATGGGACAGCACACACAGGGCAGTGAAGATGGGACCGCACACACAGGGCAGTGAAGATGGGACAGCACACACAGGGCAGTGAAGATGGGACAGCACACACAGGGCAGGGAAGATGGGACAGCACACACAGGGCAGGGAAGATGGGACAGCACACACAGGGCAGTGAAGATGGGACAGCACACACAGGGCAGTGAAGATGGGACCGCACACACAGGGCAGTGAAGATGGGACAGCACACACAGGGCAGTGAAGATGGGACAGCACACACAGGGCAGGGAAGATGGGACAGCACACACAGGGCAGTGAAGATGGGACAGAACACACACAGGGCAGGGAAGATGGGACAGCACACACAGGGCAGTGAAGATGGGACAGCACACACAGGGCAGTGAAGATGGGACAGCACACACAGGGCAGGGAAGATGGGACAGCACACACAGGGCAGTGAAGATGGGACAGCACACACAGGGCAGTGAAGATGGGACAGCACACACAGGGCAGGGAAGATGGGACCGCACACACAGGGCAGGGAAGATGGGACCGCACACACAGGGCAGGGAAGATGGGACCGCACACACAGGGCAGGGAAGATGGGACAGCACACACAGGGCAGTGAAGATGGGACAGCACACACAGGGCAGTGAAGATGGGACAGCACACACAGGGCAGGGAAGATGGGACAGCACACACAGGGCAGTGAAGATGGGACAGCACACACAGGGCAGTGAAGATGGGACAGCACACACAGGGCAGTGAAGATGGGACAGCACACACAGGGCAGTGAAGATGGGACCGCACACACAGGGCAGGGAAGATGGGACAGCACACATAGGGCAGGGGAGATGGGACAGCAGGGAAGATGGGACAGCACACACAGGGCAGGGAAGATGGGACAGCACACACAGGGCAGTGAAGATGGGACAGCACACACAGGGCAGTGAAGATGGGACCGCACACACAGGGCAGGGAAGATGGGACCGCACACACAGGGCAGTGAAGATGGGACAGCACGTAGGGCAGTGAAGATGGGACAGCACACACAGGGCAGTGAAGATGGGACCGCACACACAGGGCAGTGAAGATGGGACTGCACACACAGGGCAGTGAAGATGGGACCGCACACACAGGGCAGTGAAGATGGGACCGCACACACAGGGCAGTGAAGATGGGACAGCACACACAGGGCAGTGAAGATGGGACAGCACACACAGGGCAGTGAAGATGGGACCGCACACACAGGGCAGTGAAGATGGGACAGCACACACAGGGCAGTGAAGATGGGACAGCACACACAGGGCAGGGAAGATGGGACCGCATGCAGTTCATTGTCTACTGAGTGGATTTCCTGAGTGCACTTAGGGCAGTGAAGATGGGACAGCACACACAGGGCAGTGAAGATGGGACCGCATGCAGTTCATTGTCTACAGTCAATCTCTTCTTTTTTTTTACCACACAAAAAAAAGTTTTAGGTCAGCAGAAAAAAAAGGGTTGGTCGGGTTCCCATGACCACAACATTTTTTGTAGGCTTTACAGCATTTCTGGAAGCTCTGAGTCACACACCTACCGTGCCTCTGCAGTGCAAGCTTGTCTCTTTCCTGCAGAGAGAGGCCACGATGTCATTTGATTCTGTACTTGGCAGGCCCACAGTCTGTCCCAGCATAGAGGACTTGGCCTGAAGAAGGAGTATCCCCTCCGAAAGCTCGCCTACGCCTACTCTGCAAACGGCCCTCTTCAGGACCTTCATTTCTCGAGAGAGAGTACATTTGGTCAGACTCTGGTCACTTTTTTCTGTTTTCTTTTTCCCTAGCTTAGCTCTGTCTGTCCCATGCAGGGCTTTGGCTCTTTGGCAGGCCCACAGATAGCTGGTCAAGCCAGTCATGGCTGTGAAGTGCATTTACAGGACAATGGACAGGTTGGGCAGACCACTAAGAGGTCTTGGCTTCATCCCTGCACCAGGCACACTGTTGCCTGCCTGGCCTACCACTACAAAGACACCAGCGCAGACACCATGTTTCCCTGTGAAGGTGATCAGGAGTGAGGCACACCCAGTAGTCGAGATTTTGAGAGAATCTGTACACCTGCCCTTTCCTTTTGCCATGTTTCTAATATTCACATGTTTGCCTACATGCATACACAAGAACCTGCAGGATCAAAGACAAACCTCCTGGAGCCTCTCACAGAAGACATCAGGAACCACAGGAGGGGCGATGTTCAGCATGACAATGTTGGATTGAACGCCACCCAGGTCCACCTTCACGGACAGGCTGCCCACCCTCTCCACACCTGTACAGCATGGCAGCAGTCTGGTCAGTTCAGCTTGCATGAGAAATAAAGTAACTGCTAAAACATCAACTCACACGCATTGCCTTACACCCTATGTTGAATGTTTCATCAAATTGAATTATATCTTCGTTGTTAAACCCTTACAGTGGTGTCAAAATAGCACCAATTACATAACCCACTCCTTCACCCCAGCCACTAGTATGGGCATGCACAAACCCTTCTTTTGTAGAGTGAAGGCAAACAATCTGCTTCAAAACAATTCACATCAGAGAGCCCTGACTACTGCAGTAAGGGATAAATCTAACCTTTTGCCAAACTTGAGATCTGTCATATAATTACAATACATTTCACACTTTCCAAAACACTGCATCAGAGAATTTGCCATATAAGTTTATTCACTTTCCTAAAAAGAAACCAAACAGAATGTCTACCTTCATTTTTTCCCCCAGATACTCATTCAAACACATCTGACAACAAACTAGTGATTGAATCATTGAAAGAGTGATGGGGAAACATGCAAAATAAACCAGTACATATTCACATGTCCACTCCCTGCAGACATGAATTTGTCCAAATCAACATCATTCCATGAACCAAAATCAATCAATAATCATCTCTGTTAAAACCATGATGCACCAGCTTTAGAAGTACTCCAGGCAAAAGATTACCCAGTCACAGGAGACTGTTTCTGACCTTCAGCAATGACTCTGGCACGGGTGTGGTCCTCATGCAGGCGAGGCAGGATGGTGTCCAGGGAGACCAGCATCGGGGCTGCCAGAACTCCTGCCTGCCTCATGCCCCCTCCCAGTGCCTTCCTGGCCCACATGGCACTTTGCAGCACAGAGATAGAGAGAGGTGGAGCCACTGATGCAGTCAGAGACATAGAGACTTCAATGCAGAGATGATATGTGACTGTGATTAAGAAAACCAAGATAAAGGGCAAAGAAAGACAAAATCAAAATTTTCAGCAACAAAATTATTCTATTTTCAATATGAATTCTAAAAAGAAAACATCATGCTCTTAGCTTATTTGATTTAATATTCTACTTTAGTGTGAAGCTGCAGAAATCCCTATGTGACTTTGCTCCCTGCTGACTTTGCTGGCCGTTCACTAGAAAAACTGTTCCCGCCAATTTTAGCCTGTTTCGTCAAACACAGTCACATAATCTAAAGCAGTGAGTGCAGTCTGAGCCAAACACCATCATAACTGGGACACAGATCCATCTGTGCTGGAAGAGATGCAGAGCATTAACACAGACAGAGAGGGAGGAAGGAGTCATAAGTGCAGTCAGAGATGGCTGTAAGTGTAAGTGCAGAGGACAGTCACAGAGATGGCTGTAAGTGTAAGTGCAGAGGACAGTCACAGAGATGGCTGTAAGTGTAAGTGCAGAGGACAGTCACAGAGATGGCTGTAAGTGTAAGTGCAGAGGACAGGACAGAGATGGCTGTAAGTGTAAGTGCAGAGGACAGTCACAGAGATGGCTGTAAGTGTAAGTGCAGAGGACAGGACAGAGATGGCTGTAAGTGTAAGTGCAGAGGACAGTCACAGAGATGGCTGTAAGTGTAAGTGCAGAGGACAGTCACAGAAATGGCTGTAAGTGTAAGTGCAGAGGACAGTCACAGAGATGGCTGTAAGTGTAAGTGCAGAGGTCAGTCACAGAGGTGGCTGTAAGTGTAAGTGCAAAGGACAGTCACAGAGATGGCTGTAAGTGTAAGTGCAGAGGTCAGTCACAGAGATGGCTGTAAGTGTAAGTGCAGAGGACAGTCACAGAGATGGCTGTAAGTGTAAGTGCAGAGGACAGGACAGAGATGGCTGTAAGTGTAAGTGCAGAGGACAGTCACAGAGATGGCTGTAAGTGTAAGTGCAGAGGACAGTCACAGAGATGGCTGTAACTAAAGTGTAAGCGCAGAGGACAGGACAGAGATGGCTGTAAGTGTAAGTGCAAAGGACAGTCACAGAGATGGCTGTAACTAAAGTGTAAGTGCAGAGGACAGGACAGAGATGGCTGTAAGTGTAAGTGCAGAGGTCAGTCACAGAGATGGCTGTAAGTGTAAGTGCAAAGGACAGTCACAGAGATGGCTGTAAGTGTAAGTGCAGAGGACAGTCACAGAGATGGCTGTAAGTGTAAGTGCAGAGGACAGTCACAGAGATGGCTGTAAGTGTAAGTGCAGAGGACAGTCACAGAGATGGCTGTAAGTGTAAGTGCAGAGGTCAGTCACAGAGATGGCTGTAAGTGTAAGTGCAGAGGACAGGACAGAGATGGCTGTAAGTGTAAGTGCAAAGGACAGTCACAAAGATGGCTGTAAGTGTAAGTGCAGAGGTCAGTCACAGAGATGACTGTAAGTGTAAGTGCAAAGGACAGTCACAGAGATGGCTGTAAGTGTAAGTGCAGAGGACAGTCACAGAGATGACTGTAAGTGTAAGTGCAGAGGACACTCACAGAGATGGCTGTAAGTGTAAGTGCAGAGGACAGTCACAGAGATGACTGTAAGTGTAAGTGCAAAGGACAGTCACAGAGATGGCTGTAAGTGTAAGTGCAGAGGACAGTCACAGAGATGGCTGTAAGTGTAAGTGCAGAGGTCAGTCACAGAGATGGCTGTAAGTGTAAGTGCAAAGGACAGTCACAGAGATGGCTGTAAGTGTAAGTGCAAAGGACAGTCACAGAGATGGCTGTAAGTGTAAGTGCAAAGGGCAGTCACAGAGATGGCTGTAAGTGTAAGTGCAGAGGACAGTCACAGAGATGGCTGTAAGTGTAAGTGCAAAGGACAGTCACAGAGGTGACTGTAAGTGTAAGTGCAGAGGACAGTCACAGAGATGACTGTAAGTGTAAGTGCAAAGGACAGTCACAGAGATGGCTGTAAGTGTAAGTGCAGAGGACAGTCACAGAGATAGCTGTAAGTGTAAGTGCAGAGGACAGTCACAGAGATGACTGTAAGTGCAAGTGCAGAGGACAGTCACAGAGATGGCTGTAAGTGTAAGTGCAAAGGACAGTCACAGAGATGGCTGTAAGTGTAGGTGCAGAGTACAGTCACAGAGATGACTAAGTGTAAGTGCAGAGGACAATCACAGAGATGGCTGTAAGTGTAAGTGCAGAGGACAGTCACAGAGATGACTGTAAGTGTAAGTGCAGAGGACAGTCACAGAGATGGCTGTAAGTGTAAGTGCAGAGGACAGTCACAGAGATGGCTGTAAGTGTAAGTGCAGAGGACAGTCACAGAGATGGCTGTAAGTGTAAGTGCAGAGGACAGTCACAGAGATGGCTGTAAGTGTAAGTGCAGAGGACAGTCACAGAGATGGCTGTAAGTGTAAGTGCAGAGGACAGTCACAGAGATGGCTGTAAGTGTAAGTGCACAGGACAGTCACAGAGATGGCTGTAAGTGTAAGTGCAGAGGACAGTCACAGAGATGGCTGTAAGTGTAAGTGCAAAGGACAGTCACAGAGATGGCTGTAAGTGTAAGTGCAGAGGACAGTCACAGAGATGACTGTAAGTGTAAGTGCAAAGGACAGTCACAGAGATGGCTGTAAGTGTAAGTGCAAAGGACAGTCACAGAGATGGTTGTAAGTGTAAGTGCAAAGGACAGTCACAGAGATGGCTGTAAGTGTAAGTGCAGAGGACAGTCACAGAGATGACTGTAAGTGTAAGTGCAGAGGACAGTCACAGAGATGGCTGTAAGTGTAAGTGCAGAGGTCAGTCACAGAGATGGCTGTAAGTGTAAGTGCAGAGGACAGTCACAGAGATGGCTGTAAGTGTAAGTGCAGAGGACAGTCACAGAGATGGCTGTAAGTGTAAGTGCAGAGGACAGTCACAGAGATGGCTGTAAGTGTAAGTGCAGAGGACAGTCACAGAGATGGCTGTAAGTGTAAGTGCAGAGGACAGTCACAGAGATGGCTGTAAGTGTAAGTGCAAAGGACAGTCACAGAGATGGCTGTAAGTGTAAGTGCAGAGGACAGTCACAGAGATGGCTGTAAGTGTAAGTGCAGAGGACAGTCACAGAGATGGCTGTAAGTGTAAGTGCAGAGGACAGTCACAGAGATGGCTGTAAGTGTAAGTGCAGAGGACAGTCACAGAGATAACTGTAAGTGTAAGTGCAGAGGACAGTCATAGAGATGGCTGTAAGTGTAAGTGCAGAGGACAGTCACAGAGATGGTTGTAAGTGTAAGTGCAGAGGACAGTCACAGAGATGGCTGTAAGTGTAAGTGCAGAGGACAGTCACAGAGATTGCTGTAAGTGTAAGTGCAAAAGACAGTCACAGAGATGGCTGTAAGTGTAAGTGCAGAGGACAGTCACAGAGATGGCTGTAAGTGTAAGTGCAAAGGACAGTCACAGAGATGGCTGTAAGTGTAAGTGCAAAGGACAGTCACAGAGATGGCTGTAAGTGTAAGTGCAGAGGACAGTCACAGAGATGGCTGTAAGTGTAAGTGCAGAGGTCAGTCACAGAGATGACTGTAAGTGTAAGTGCAAAGGACAGTCACAGAGATGGCTGTAAGTGTAAGTGCAGAGGACAGTCACAGAGATGACTGTAAGTGTAAGTGCAGAGGACAGGACAGAGATGGCTGTAAGTGTAAGTGCAGAGGACAGTCACAGAGATGGCTGTAAGTGTAAGTGCAGAGGACAGGACAGAGATGGCTGTAAGTGTAAGTGCAGAGGACAGTCACAGAGATGGCTGTAAGTGTAAGTGCAGAGGACAGTCACAGAGATGGCTGTAAGTGTAAGTGCAGAGGACAGTCACAGAGATGGTTGTAAGTGTAAGTGCAGAGGACAGTCACAGAGATGGCTGTAAGTGTAAGTGCAAAGGACAGTCACAGAGATGACTGTAAGTGCAAAGGACAGTCACAGAGATGACTGTAAGTGTAAGTGCATAGGACAGTCACAGAGATGGCTGTAAGTGTAAGTGCAAAGGACAGTCACAGAGATGGCTGTAAGTGTAAGTGCAGAGGACAGTCACAGAGATGGCTGTAAGTGTAAGTGCAGAGGACAGTCACAGAGATGGCTGTAAGTGTAAGTGCAGAGGACAGTCACAGAGATGGCTGTAAGTGTAAGTGCAGAGGTCAGTCACAGAGATGGCTGTAAGTGTAAGTGCAGAGGACAGTCACAGAGATGGCTGTAAGTGTAAGTGCAGAGGACAGTCACAGAGATGGCTGTAAGTGTAAGTGCAGAGGACAGGACAGAGATGGCTGTAAGTGTAAGTGCAGAGGACAGTCACAGAGACGGCTGTAAGTGTAAGTGCAGAGGTCAGTCACAGAGATGGCTGTAAGTGTAAGTGCAGAGGACAGTCACAGAGACGGCTGTAAGTGTAAGTGCAGAGGTCAGTCACAGAGATGGCTGTAAGTGTAAGTGCAGAGGACAGTCACAGAGATGGCTGTAAGTGTAAGTGTAAGTGCAGAGGACAGGACAGAGATGGCTGTAAGTGTAAGTGCAGAGGACAGTCACAGAGACGGCTGTAAGTGTAAGTGCAGAGGTCAGTCACAGAGATGGCTGTAAGTGTAAGTGCAGAGGACAGTCACAGAGATGGAAGCCAAGGCTCAGCATGTAAACAATCATGCATAAATCATGCATAAGTACTCATGACACCTCCAACTATCAAGAGTCTTTAGCAAAACAAAGGTCCATTCTAAATACCAAACTTCCTAACACAGAGTGGGACACTCTTAAGCAATGCTCTGTACATATTTTCATGATCTGGATTTTTTAAAAGTATTTCTTGTTATCCTGTCAAGGAAAAAATGCAATAATATTTTGTTGTAATCACAACACAAAGCAATCTTATTAGTTTCAGAGCCTCTACAAAAGGCAAAACAGGGCTATTCTTCCCTACAATTTATTAACAGGCTGGAGAACTTGGCAAAAATCTGCAACTTTCCAACAAAATGTTTCCAATTGCAAAGGGGGGGAAATGAGTTTTCCGAGGAAAAAAATTTGAACCAAAAAGAATTGTGAAACAAATTAGTTTCATTCATCTCCTATGACCGCATTTTCACATTAAGGCAAAGCTGTCAGGGGGCTTGGATCCCTCACCAGGGCATTGTTTCTGGAGCCCACCGGGGCCTTGGCAGCCCCTGAACCCCAGCCTTTTTCTGAGTTTTTAGGGGAAGTTGTTCTCCAGTCTGTACCATGTCTATGGAACAGATAGTAGAGGTGTAGCTTTCCATTCATGGGCATTCTTAAAGAAAGTTTCATCACAATACAGAAGACAATATAGATCAGAAAGAAGGGTATTTGCAACCTGGACCCCAAAAAACTCATAGATATATGTACTTCACGACACTATCTGCATGAATACATGAGAATGTATTTACAAACTAATCACAAAAGAAAGAATTATGTTGACTGAAGTGAAGCCACGGACTGACCTCTCTATAAATGTCTTGTCCCCTGCAAGGATAGATCCAACAGGTGCAGCCAGACCCTAATTTCAAAACAAACAAAAGAATGTCTGAGAGTGAGAAACAAATCACCATGCTCATTTATCAATAAAGTAATTATTTGATTCTGCCCAATAGATCACACCCCAAAGTGCTTTCAAATGAAAGCAGACATGTGGTCTAATAGTAAAACTGAACACCAAACCACCCCATACCAAGAATACACATATGGTTATGCGACACTATCGCGAGTGACAATATCACGTGCAGCACTATCGCGTGCAACACTATTGCGAGTCTACTACTACCGCGCGTGTCACAACCGCGTGTCATACTTCAGCGTGTGTAACACTATCGCGTGTATAAGACTATCGCGAGTAACACGACCGCGTGTAACATTAGCGCGAGTGTAATACTGTTTAATACATTTAAATAATTCTTAATTAATTTTTATTGTTTGAGTAGGTAGCAGCAGAAGGAAAATTCCATTTGTACATGTAAATGTTTTAATGGCAATAAAGGTTTTGTTGTATTGTGTTGTATTGTACGGGAAAGAGAGCGTCGATTGTCAGTCACACTTAGTTTGTGTACGATTAAAACTTGTCATCACTCATAGAAGCTGCTGTGGGCGAGTGGTTAAGACGATGGTCTATGAAGCGGAAGGTCCTGAGTTCGATATCCACCTGGTCCGCGACTTTTTTTTCTTTTAATTTTTTAATATAAATGATAATTATAATTCCACAGTCAATATATTTGTGTGTGTGTGTGTGTGTGTGTGTGTGTGTGTGATTTTTTTTTTCGCAGTTCACATTTATGAGATAAAATTTACAAAAAACAGAAACTAATCATTAAAACACGGTAATGTATACAAGTGCGCACACAAGATTAATATCAAGACATAAATACTCATTAAGAATAAGATTTGACCAGGAATACAAATACATACACAAAATTATTACACAGTATTGTATATCAGCACACACACCCATACTCCACATAAGCATAATATCAACCTCCAACATGGCATCATACACACATGCACAATCATGCATGGTAACTCCAAGTCCACAGAGCATATAAAAACAAATCGTGCATGGTGCACAAGGGCACAACTTAAAATCATTCATAAAATAACACAAGCCGTCAAGTGTCACGATTGGTTCAACACACATTGAATTCAATGTTTCTGGCCACTGACCATAAAAAAGGAGCCTTGTCATCTTCGTTGTCTTCAGCCTGTTCGTACGACTCGATGAGCGTCTGTAGTCGTTTGTTGGTGGCCAAGATGTTTCTTTGGCGATGGGCCAGGATGACCTCCTTCCATTTGAACTTTGAGACCATGCTGCAGACTTTGTTCCTTTTGGATTCCGGCGATGAATTTCCAGTTGGATGATTTCGGGCCATCAAACATGGATTGCAAGCCCCTATGCCACCCCAAGATTAGAACACAAACTCACAAAAAGAAAGTTTGCATGCGTTCTCTCTCTCTACGTGGTAAACGCGGTAGTGTTACGCGCGGTAGTGTTACGAGTGGGAGTGTCACATACGCGCTAGTGTTACATACGCAGTTGTGTTACGCGCAGTAGTGTTACTCGAGGTAATGTTATACTCGCGGTAGTGTTACACGCGGTAGTGTTACACGCGGTAGTGACCAGCACCCTACACATATATGCTACAAATAGAGAAAGGCAGTTATCAATATATTGGTTCTGCAGTAATTTTAACCCAAGCAATTACATGTACTAGGGAAACCAACAACAAAAACATCAATAACAACAAAATAAAAACATAAAGCAAGAAAAAATATGAACAGGTTAACTTCCATTGAGCACAAGATAATGATAACCTTGAAGAAGCTGCACACAGTACATTTCAAGTGTTTGGTGAATTTACATATCATCAATACACAACATCTACTCAATATTTCCACCTGCTCTACAAGGCTATTACTGGAATTGTGTCTTAAGATTATAGTTAACTCCTTAAACATCTTTTTTTAATACAAACATTGATAGGAGAATCAATAAAGAACACTGACAACTTCACTCCCATCATAAAACAGATTAGGACACACACACACAAGTAATTGTGGTTATGATAACCTGCCCGACCCTATTTTTTTCCCCTCGAACCCTCAGGATTACAAAAATAATAGTTGTGGTTAAGGTAACAAGGCAAAAAAAATGGAAGTCTGTAGGTAGGCCTGAATTTCTTCTCTTTTTTTGTTGTATGTACAGTTGTTAAACAGAAGAGGCCAGATTTATCACACATCAAGTTTATCATTAGCTGAAAACGTTCTTTTGAAAATGAATTGTGGATTCCCTGAGTGCTCTTAGAGCAGGAAAGTTGGGACAGCATGCAGTTCCTTGTTTACCATTGATTTATTTTGTATGCGCGATTAAAAAAAGGTTAGGGTTGTCAGGGTACATTTTTGACCTAAACTATTTTTTCAATCGTGGGGGGAAAAGACAACAATTTTTGGGCTGTACCATCATCCCTGTCATATGAGCACTCGGGGAATTCAATATTTAAGTAGAAACAAGAAGGGCAAAGCCCATACGACTCACATGCTTGACCTTGACCTTTATATGACCTTGACCTTCAGGTGACCTTCAAGGTCAAGGTCAAACAACTAAACCTAGCAATGACATCATACACTAAGAAATGATTTACACATTTTTTTCCTACCAAAAAAACATGTGACCTTGACCCAAGGTCAAGGTCATCCAAGGTCATGCAACACAAAGCTCTTAATTCAAGACATAGGAAGCACAATGGTGCTTATTGGCACTTTCTACCATGAGATATAGTCACTTTTAGTGGTTCACTACCCCATTTTGGTCACATTTCATAAGGGTCAAAGTGACCTTGACCTTGATGATATGTGACCAAATGTGTCTCATGATGAAAGTATAACATGTGCCCCACATAATTATTAAGTTTGAAACAGTTATCTTCCATAGTTCAGGGTCAAGGTCACTTCAAAATATGTATACAATCCAACTTTGAAGAGCTCCTGTGACCTTGACCTTGAAGCAAGGTCAACCAAACTGGTATCAAAAGATAGGGCTTGCTTTGACCTATATACCACTTGTAGCTAAGGTCGCCATTCTCAATAACGTGGGAAAAAATTGGGAAAATGTGAAAAATGACTGTTTTTGAGACCACATTTATGGCTCCTGTGACCTTGACCTTGAAGCAAGGTCAAGTCACTATGCATGTTTTTTGAGGCCTTGTCATCATACACCATCATGCCACATTTGGTGTTGATAGACTTAATAGTCTCCGAGAAAAATCCAACGTTTAAGTTTTTTACGGACGCCCGGACGGACGCCCGGACGCCCGGACGGACGGACGACAAGGCTCAGTACATAGACTCACTTTTGCTTCGCATGTGAGTCAAAAAGCTGTTTCAGTGAAAGAGAAATTTCTACACATATTCAATCTGGCCTCTTCCATAAAAAAAAAGTTCAGGCCGGCCTACCGACCCTACAACTTTTGGCCATGTTACCTTAACCACAACTTTCCTTCTTTCTTCTTTGGCCTCAGGAGACTCCCACCTTGGAGAAGCAGATCATGACTGAGTCCACGTGCTTAACGACTTCAGCAGGAGGGACACCCAGTGCCACGGCTGCATTTATCACCCGGGCCCCATCCATGTGCACCTTCATGTCGTTCTCATCTGCCAGCTGTCGAACCTGTCCACAAATAATTTTGTTAGCACTGGTCAACAACATTGAGAAAAGATATTCGTGAAAAATAATGCATCAGCAATCAATTGATAAACTAATCTGTATGCAGATAGAAAGCAGTAGCAGAAAATTATTAAATTAAACGTCTGGTTCAATTGGTGTATGCAGGTAACAGAAGGAGAAAATGTTAAGAAAACCATCGATCAGTACGTTTGTATTTTCATCAAAGATCTTCTCCGTGAAATGATTGTTGTGTTTACGAATTAAAATTACATGCACAAGATTTCTTCATTTTATGACAATGACCATGGGAGTCGACATCAAAAGTTACTTAAAGTACCTGACAAAATTTACCAGCGAGAAGTCCCACGGACCAAGGGACACAGTTACCTCCCTTGTCTTCATATTCTTGCCCATTTTGCCAAATTGTCTCCCCTTTGACCACATACTGAATTTGCCTAATTCCGTTGTCTCATTGCATTACACGTATCAGTTTAAATAAAACTGGAGCAGCAGCAGCAGCAACGGCAGGAGGAGGAGGAGGAGGAGGAGGAGGAGGAGGAGGAGGAGGAGGAGGAGGAGGAGGAGGAGGAGGAGGAGGAGGGGGGGGGGAGGAGGAGGAGGAGGAGGAGGAGGAGGAGGAGGAGGAGGAGGAGGAGGAGGAGGAGGAGGAGGAGGAGGAGGAGGAGGAGGAGGAGGAGGAGGAGGAGGAGGAGGAGGAGGAGGAGGAGGTATCAATAGTGGTGTCTATTTTTTA
>JAWQFJ010001589.1:135752-180752 GCA_034096865.1 Theodoxus fluviatilis
ATGGTTAGTTTCAGGGTCTGATCGAATTCGCCTCTACCGCCAACCAGGAGAGCTTCGGTCTTTGAATCATTAAGTTTGAGTTTGTTCTGGTTCATCCACTGTTTCACATCAGAAATACAAAGTTCACTTGCAGAGAGAAGAGGTTGGATTTGACTGGGATGAGTGGAGTTGTAGAGTTGCGTGATATCAGCAAATTCACTGTGAGAGAATGAATGACTGTCAATTACGTTGGAAAGTGGTTGGGTGTACAGTAGAAACAGCAGAGGACCCAGAACCGAGCGCTGTGGGACTCCGTATTTTAGCGGGGCAGGATCAGAAGCAATACCCTGGATCAAAACAGTCTGCCTACGGTCTGAGATATATGATTTCAGGAAGGAGAGTGCCGTATTGTCAATCCCAAAAGCATGTCTTAGATGGGAGAGAAGAATTCCATGATCTATTGTGTCAAACGCAGCACTCAAATCTAACAACGTGAGAAGGGAAACTATGGAATCATCAGATGCGACAAGGAGGTCGTTAAAACACGGAGCAGAGCTGTTTCGGTGGAATGGTGAGCACGGTACGCGGACTGAAAACGAGCCAAAAGATCATACTTGGACACGTGCTCTAACAACTGCTGCAAAGCTAATTTCTCTCACAGTTTTGAAAGAAAGGAAAGGTTGGAGACTGGCCTGTAATTGCTAAGCTTGTTTGAATCCAGGTCTTGCTTCTTCAGAAGTGGCTTGACTAAGGCTTGTTTGAAAACACTGGGGAAGGTGCCAGACTGGAAGCAATCATTGATTATCTGTGTCAGAACAGGCAGAACGACATCAATGCACTCAAGTAAGAAGGATGTGGGAACAGGGTCAAGGTCACAGGAGGTAGGAGTCATATTATGGATGGTCTTAAGGACCACACTAGAATTTCTGCATATCTGTATATTCTGTCTCAAGTAAGAAAGAAGATGGATGGATGGATAGTGTTTTACGGCCTATCTGCCTTTTCGGGCTATGAAAGGCAATTTAGCACGAAAATCACAAGAACAGTTTAGAGTAAACACTAATCAAGTCACGGTGTCCCTAGGTATTTGCCTCTTATGAATCCCGTAGGGAGACGCGGTGGGTCAATTCTTACCCCGAACCCACAGAAGGATAAAGAAAGAAAAGAAAAAAAAGGTGTGCAAGTAGAGATTGTGGAAGTGGGCAGGGGCCGCTATTGCGGAGGGCCGCTATTGCGGGATTTTTTTTTGTAACAAAAGTTCTTTGGCCATTTTGATTCTTTTGTCCTAAAACGCAAAAAAAAACCATAATATGTTTGTTACTTTTTTGATCAATAACAGGTGAAGCTTTATATTCTAACTCCATCCCACGTTTGACTCTCAACGGGTGGTCCCTACGCACTAACTCCAGGGCCCGACGCTGATGTTGGACACAAACGGGACAAAAAGTAACGCGTCCGGGTTTAGGTGAAACTCCCTGGAAAGGCTAAGTCAGTCAGGCGGGGTGGCGGGTGCGGCCTAGGCTGAGCGCTATCGGTAAAACCCGAAAAAATTTCTAAGTTTTTTCCCCAAAAAAGTAACACAAATTTTATGGTTTTTTATGCGTTTTAGGACAAACGAATCAAAATGGCCTGAAGAACCCCCAAAAAACGAAAAAATTTCTAAGTTTCGAAAAAATAAGTAACAAAAATATTCTGTTTTTTTGGCGTTTTAGGACAAAAGAATCAAAATGGCCAAAGAACTATATATTACCAAAAAAATCTCGCAATAGCGGCTCTTCGCAATAGACTAGAGAGCCGACCACGTGGAAGTTACATTCACATGTTTTGATGCATGTGTGTGCATATCTCTGTGTGGACCTCAGTGTGTATTTGTGTGTGCGTACGTGTGTCCATGCATATGTGTATGTTTGCGTTTCTTCGCACGTGTGTATGCCTGTGTATGGGCGCGCGTTGGAGTGTGCATGCATGTGTCCATGTGCCATGATGTGGTCCAAGTGTACAGCCTACAGGCAGCCTGCCTGTGTGTGCATACTGATTATCAAATGCATCTGCACGCACGCTTGTGTGTGAGCACACAGCCCACGAGTTAGACTTATACATGACATAAATCACGTGCAGTGGCTGCGTTCAACTCACAGAAGCAAGCTATATATATATATATATGCTGCCCTCGACTGATTATGTTCCGATGAGTGAGTGAGTGACCAGTTCCGCTGACCTCCACACTGTTATGCATAATCATGCTTGACCTCGATTTCACATGCCAGCCGCACTTGATTTACAACTCGATCGCAAAATAAGATTTACAACTAGGGACAACGAGATACGGAGACACTTAACAAAACTTTAGATAGCGATTCCATCTGGCAGACAGGTGTTGCAACGGTGCACTGACTTCCGTAGTGGTACGATCAAAACGCATTTGACCGAAACGACATGAGAAATGGAACTCAAAATTACAGTCTAGTTATGCAAATTCGAAGTTTGTGTGCAACAACGGATCGTGCTTATAGTTAGACAGTTTAAATGCGAAGATTTGTCCGTCTCAGTTTGTCATGCTAATCAGGTTTTACCTTCGTTTTACTACAGCAATCTGCAGATCAAACTTTACTCCTCCACCCTCTTGCCTAGGTGGGCATTGCTTGCTATCTCCAATCCAAAGGTCTCTCGATGAAATCCACATGAACATCTAGCCAGGCCACCGTACACGTGGTCTGTGTTATGCGCATTATGGGAATCCAGGCCGTTTCCGGAAATGCACGGCGCTTTGTTGGAATTCGTGGTGAAAACGTGGTAAAAGACGGTAATTTCAAACTGATTTACCTCTTTCTTGGATGGCACTCACAATACAGTAGTCGCCGCTTATAAAACACGCGGTTAATAAAAACAGCCGTTTTTCAAAAACAGTTTGTCCGGTCCGAATTTCCATCGTTAGGCCTACTGATGGACATGTTCAACACGCAAACGGTTAATAACAAGAAGGGCAAAGCCCATACGACTCACATGCTTGACCTTGACCTTTATATGACCTTGACCTTCAGGTGACCTTCAAGGTCAAGGTCAAACAACTAAACCTACCAATGACATCATACACAAAGAAATGCTTTACACATTTTTCCTACCAAAATACATGTGACCTTGACCCAAGGTCAAGGTCATCCAAGGTCATGCAACACAAAGCTCTTAATTCAAGACATAGGAAGCACAATGGTGTTTATTGGCACTTTCTACCATGAGATATATCACTTTTAGTGGTTCACTACCCCATTTTGGTCACATTTCATAAGGGTCAAAGTGACCTTGACCTTGATGATATGTGACCAAATGTGTCTCATGATGAAAGTATAACATGTGCCCCACATAATTATTAAGTTTGAAACAGTTATCTTCCATAGTTCAGGGTCAAGGTCACTTCAAAATATGTATACAATCCAACTTTGAAGAGCTCCTGTGACCTTGACCTTGAAGCAAGGTCAACCAAACTGGTATCAAAAGATAGGGCTTGCTTTGACCTATATACCACTTGTAGCTAAGGTCGCCATTCTCAATAACGTGGGAGAAAATTGGGAAAATGTGAAAAATGACTGTTTTTGAGACCACATTTATGGCTCCTGTGACCTTGACCTTGAAGCAAGGTCAAGTCACAATGTATGTTTTTTGAGGCCTTGTCATCATACACCATCATGCCACATTTGGTGTTGATAGACTTAATAGTCTCCGAGAAAAATCCAACGTTTAAGTTTTTTTTACGGACGGACGGACGCCCGGACGCCCGGACGGACGGACGGACGCCCGGACGCCCGGACGGACGGACGACACGGCTCAGTACATAGACTCACTTTTGCTTCGCATGTGAGTCAAAAACGCCGCTTATTAAAAACACTATTGTTCGGTCCCAATGTATTTTTAATAAGCGGCGACTACTGTACATCGAAACGGCGACCATGCAGTGAGGATCGGTCCGGTGTTCCCTGCAACAATGACGACCGACCAGCGTTTGGAAGTGCAAAACTTCGTGGACGAAGTGTAAAAAAAAACCAACTCAAAGATCATCACTGCACGATGTATTGTGTGTGCCATCCAAGAAAGAGGTAAGTCAATTTGAAATTACCGTCTTTTACCACGTTTTCACCATGAATTCCAACAAAGCGCAGTGCATTTCCGGAAACGACCCGGATTCCCATAATGTGCATAGCAGCAAAGACCCTCTACAATAAGATGATTCATCCGGTCACTTCCGGCGAAATTAGGATCACGCGCGCCACCAAGCGGTAATCGTGCTTAGCCGGTAAAAAATGTCGACCACGAAGAAGAAATCAAGGCAAGGAGGTGACCATTGCAGTGCGAATAACTGTGTTAACTCGCGCTATGCGTGTCCACAGAAGTCGTAGTCGTGATTAGCCGGTCAAAAATGTCGACCACGAAGAAGAAATCAAGGCAAGGAGGTGACCATTGCAGTGCGATTAACTGTGTTAACTCGCGCTTTGCGTGTCCACAGAAGTCGTTTTTTCGTTTTCCGTGGAAAAATAAAGAGAGGTAAGTAATGTGTTTTGAGCTAAGCGCAATAAAATACAGAACTTGAAGTGTAATCTAAATCTGCTGAACTGGTGGAGGAAGCTTGTGGCTTTTGCTTTTGTAGGTGTGCCGATATTTGTTTTCGAAAATCTGCTGATTTAGTCACGTCAGCACCTCAGCAAATCAGCAGTCTTGATAATGAATCATTCACGTTAGATGATAAATATCGCCTTGAGGCTTGATCACAATTGAGTGATTCTGAATCAGAGTTGAAGAGTTTTGGCAACTGAATTCATACAATTTTTGTTTGCGAAAATGTTGATGAGTATTAAATTAATGATGCATGTGGAATTTATTATAGTGAATAATAGTGGCCAAAACATTTCATCGCAATGAATAAACGCAACCGATCATAGCAGGAATGAAAAAAAGGTCATAAAGATAAAAACCGCTGGCGCTGAACCTCCAGGTTTTGGAGAAAAAAAAGAAGATCGGGTTCGAACCCGCAACCTCTCGAGAAAAGAGGAGGAAAAAACGCACACACACACAAACACAAAAAACCAGGTCGGGTTCGAACCCACAACCCCTCGAAAAAAGAGAAGAAAAAAAAGTTTCAGCACAGAATCGAACCTGGTCATGCATGACCAAGAGCCCAATACTCTACCAACTGTGCCATTGAAAACTTGTATGTATATGAAGCATTTATAACGACCATGTCATAAACCCCCGTGGTTCGTATTTTGCACTGTAAATTGTAGAAAAATGGATGATAGCATGAACTGTTTGGTATTTCATACGGATCTAACCCATCAACGTCAATATTCTTCTCGTAGTATCGCATTTTGGCGTCTGCTGGTAGAGGTTCAACATCGAAGCGTTTTGCTGAAGTAGGATAGATAACTCTGTTTGACTCGATGTCATTACGCTGAAAATTAATGGTCGTTGTCCCCAACATTTCCGGGACAGGGATTGATTAAATCATCATATTTTTGTGACACTGAGACCAGACCATCAAAACAATTAGCACTAGGCCTTGAATCAAATCGTCGTACGAGATCTTACGTTGACTGCAAATGTGCAACAGTGCCGAGTGATTGTGTCGACATTCAGTTAGTTCGCTAGGCGATTCCACCACGACAACGGCACGATTCTAACGCATCATGAAGAAGGCTGAAATGGTCGGTGTCGGTGGTCGTTGTGACTTTTGACCGGTACTGTACTCCATGCACCTTAACGGTCCGTGTGATTCGGGTGTAATCTTAAGCTTAACGATGTTTATTGGCAGTATTACATCCCAATCACGCAGCTGAGTGCGAGAATCTGGGTCACGTGTCGGCGTCTATTTTCATGGCTGGAGAGTGCCTGGCTAAAGTGCGTTAGAATCGTGCCCTTTTCACCCTCATTCCAGGCTTTTAACCAGCGAAGGCAACGATCTAGATGGTACATATACTTTACCGGTTTCACAAATGGAATGAATTTGACGCCAACACAGCGTAGTATCGCTTTTTTGCGTCTGCTGGTAGACGTTCATAATACAAAGAAGCCAAATGCTGTTTTGTGAACGTAGGAAAAGAGTTTGACTCGATTAGGCTCTCACATCTATTGACTATGGAGGGAGGTGCTTCGGAGTGTACGAAATCCATTATCCTGAAAATTCTACTCGCAAATGACGTCACGTTATACGACGTCAAATGATGACGTCACAGATTTTGCAAAATGGAGTCTGTTGAATTGTTTTCATTGAAACACCAAAATGTAAAAAAGTCACTTTCTTTTAAAACCTCGATTCTGAAAATTTGATAATATTGAATGGGACCTAACTTCCAGTCAGTGTGCAAAATCTCAAGGAAATCCGTCCAGTAGTTTTTGAGATATAGGCCGTGGAGACGGGACAGACAGACAGACAGACTAATAAAAACCGCTGGCGCTGAACCTCCAGGTTTTGGCATTTAAAAAAAGATCGGGTTCGAACCCGCAACCTCTCGAGAAAAGAGGGGGAAAACACACACACACATAAAAACCCCAAAAAACACAACCTCTCGAAAAAAGAGAAGAAAAAAAAAGTTTCAGCGCAGAATCAAACCTGGTCATGCATGACCAAGAGTCGAACGCTCTACCAGCTGAGCCATTAGAGAATTGCTATGACAGAGTGTTTGTAAAGCATGTAAATCCAATTCTAAGCTATCGGCCCAGGAACAATCAACCATATATTTTAAACATGATGGATAGGTTCAGGAAGCTCCTATTATGACATGTTTTGCTTTCCTTTGGCATGTCATAGACGCTGAATTAACACTCACACAGTCACACAGAGGAGGAAGTGTATTATAGATGTTCAACCCAGACATGTGCATTCGTACTCATTCAGTGATTCACGCACACACCGTGTGTGGTACTGCTACCGAGTACCGTCATTCTACAAGCAACGAGTCAATCCTGTTAACACGATTCATAACTGGTAGGTTTTTAGGCTAGATTCGCTTCGAAAAGTTGCAGAAAATCTGATGGTGGTAACAATCTGACGGTATAACAAGTTTTGACAAGGAAAAAACCAAGCAAGTAATCATTCTGACCGTTGTCAGCCATGTTCACCACGACAACGGCAGGATTCTAACGCATCATGAAGAAGGCTGAAATGGTCGGTGTCGGTGGTTGTTGTGACTCTTGACCGGTACTGTACTCCATGCACCTTAACGGTCCGTGTGATTCGGGTGTAATCTTAAGCTTAACGACGTTTATTGGCAGTATTACACCCGAATCACACATAGACCGCAGGGCGTGCCTTCGGATAACAACTCCTTCTACAGGTCCGCTCAGCCAAAATATGGACGATGTTCCCATATTATATTATGATAGTACATGGTATTGGGGATTGAAAACAACAAAGTTCCCTCTTCGATCGTATCTATTAAACAGTGAAAAATGACTTTTAAAAGTGCGAATTTGTATGATTCAAAACTATACAGGAGTTACTTCCCGTGACACATTTTCGTAGTTTTGGCCAATCAGAAATTAGGTCAGATTTACTGCGGAGATTTCACCATGGCAGCGTGTGCATGGGCCAATTGTAAACAGTGGCTACATCAAGCTTTTTAAACTTGAAAAATTCTATGAGGTAGGCTGTGTAGCATTTTAATAGTTCCTAGTGCTAGACTTGCATGCGTGGCGGCTATTATGCAGTCTAGGTGCAGCAGGTTGGGTTATACATAGTAGGGCTGTCTTTCCAGAAGTAGTCTAACGTACTAGCCTTGAAGTTGTCGACAGTGTTCGCAGATACGGCGTATTCACCCTTCTCAAAAAATCTCCTCGCAAATGACGTCACGTTATACGACGTCAAATGATGACGTCACAGATTTTGCAAAATGGAGTCTGTTGAATTGTTTTCATTGAAACACCAAAATGTAAAAAAGTCACTTTCTTTTCAAACCTCGATTCTGAAAATTTGATAATATTGAATGGGACCTAACTTCCAGTCAGTGTGCAAAATCTCAAGGAAATCCGTCCAGTAGTTTTTGAGATATAGGCCGTGGAGACGGGACAGACAGACAGACAGACAGACAGACAGACAGACTAATAAAGTCTGTAGGACCTCCAGTAAACCTGGAGGGATAAAGGCCTCGCAGCCTAAGACATCTGAGGACATATAGATCTATCTATCTAAATTAATTCTCCTATAAACTGTCCTCGCAAATGACGTCACGTTATTGATGACGTCGCACATGTTGGAATTTCGCCATTCCTCCCCAGGTGTTTCGAAATTATTCTCCTGGCATATAGGATCGAAATTGTACTTGCAAATGACGTCATGCTATTAATGACGTCAAATTTGGCTTTGCCGTCAAATGTCATTTCAATCATTTTTAGACCGGTAATTTCGAGAATACGACCTTAAAAAACCCACTTTCTCTTCAAGCCTCGATTCTGAAAATTTGATACATTCAATCGGACCTAACTTCCAGTTAGTGTGCAAAATCTCAAGGAAATCCGTCCAGTAGTTTTTGAGATATAAGCCGTGGAGACGGGACAGACAGACAGACACACACACACACAGACAGACAGACTAATAAAGTCTGTAGGACCTCCAGTAAACCTGGAGGGATAAAGTCTGTAGGACCTCCAGTAAACCTGGAGGGATAAACAAAACTTACAAACACTATGCCGGAAAGCTAGCATAATAAAATGCAAGCACGTAGGTTTTACAAACATGACAGTTGACACATGGCAACTCGCTTTGTGGAGATGAGCATTATTGAAGTTGAAAACTAGTTATGTAGTTTTCTATTAAATTTGTTGATACAGTGGAGTCCACTTATAGTAAACTCTGTTATTGTGGTTTTCCTGTTATTGTGAACAGTTTTTAATTTGGTTGTCTATTTGCACGTGACCGTGTATCTAGTGCCCAGGCTATTTGCACGTGAATGTGTACCTAGTGACCATGCAGGCTGTTTACACGGCAAGTTATTTTCACCGCAAGCAATACGGAAATCATGAAATCTGCATTTTTTTTGCTTACAATATCTGTTTGTGTTTCCCTACTACAGTAGATCTATGCAATTCTATAGTAATAAACATAAAATTACACGGCATGAGCCATGACCGTACTCAGTAAATCCTTCTATCTCGATACTATCGCAGCGAGCGGCTCGGCCAGCAAAAGTAGGCCTACAGATACTGTGTTTACAGACAGAAGAATTTTTCTTCACCAGCCTTTGTTTAGTTATCGATATTTAATTCAAAAACTTGCAATATAATAATATAATATAATATAAAAGTGATTAATTCTCATTACGATTTCTGTTGTGGGTATGTGGAAGATTGTCTTCCTTGACTCGAGCGCCACGATTTCCGCTTGGGGCGTCTCGGTCGAAAGCTATTTATAGTTCTCGGCTCCGTCATCATGTTTTATATAGGCCGAGTGCCGGATGAATCATCTTATTGTATAGGGTCTTTGATAGCAGGTCGACTGGAGATTATTTTCAACCACATGTGAGCGAACAAAGGGACATCACCCGAGACACGGTACGGGTTTCGTGTGATCCAAGACCATCTTTGGTGCGATCACGCGAGGCAAGCAAAGACTATAGGTTACCTATAATCTTTGAGGCAAGGGCGAAGATCGCTCTCTGACATTCGGGTTTGAGGGTTTGACCAGACCATTGATTGATTGATTGATTGATTGATTCTTTATTTATCAAGGATGGAATTTTAGGCATTTCTGCCTATCTTACAAATTGTCCTTGCTCATAAAGAAATGAAAACATGGATAGATTTTTTTAAAATACACAGTAGCTAATCTATGTACAACGATAGAACTTGAAGAGTAAAGCAGGCATTCAGATCAGGATCAGCGCAAGGTGTTGGGACAAGGGAGTTGAAAGGTAGGGTGTCGAGAAGGAAATTAAGAAATGATCACATTCCAACATGGGGATAGGGAGGAGATCGAGGTTTTTACGGAAAGAGGGAAAAGACGCTGGGTGGGTGGGATGGGGTGGGGTGAAGTGGGGTGGGAGGTTTGAACTGACGTATTTCAGTCCATTGCTGGTCATTTAGCCAGATAGCGTATGCATGCACATGCAGAAGTGTAACTGGTGCAAACCCATGCACACATGCATAGCCCCATTTCCACCATCCATCGCGCTGCCAGTCGGATACATAGTCGATGAAGTCACGGAGATCAGTCTAATCTTGTGCTTGTCCGAGTGTGGCGTAGCAGACCGCACCTGTGGGGATGTACCCAGGGAGGGCTAAGGAAGCTAGGATCGCAAACGTGAAACACAATGACCACTCTGGCCTGTCCCCAGTTTTCGATCGCAATTATTATCATATCCACACATGTTCAAGTTCCCCTCAACAGCAGGCCAACCATATCACTATCCCTCCTGCAGTGTTGTGCGTGTTTCAGGAATCTATCTATGTAGAGCTGGCTTTCTTTTAAGTAGACCTATAACTGTATAGTATCTGCAGCACCATAGAGTGGTAGGAACACCCACTGAGCTATATGATACTGCTACTAAATAGCTCAGGATGAACATATCGACGACAACAGGGGCGCATTGCTCAGCCGTCCTATTGCAAAATGATAGGCCGGTGTCAGCATTTGTCAAACGTTTGACTGCTTTTACATCTGCTTTCATAGGTGACGTCATTGTTATTTTTTGAGACTGTTGCCAATTACTACCAAGGCCCCCACCCCCAACCCCACCTTCCACACACACACACACACACACACACACACACACACACACACACAACACACACAACACACACACACACACACACAACACACACACACACACACACACACCACCCCTCCACCCCCCACCCCCACCCCTCAAAAAAAGGTAATGGTTACAGTAACCCAACCGACCCTATTTTTTCCTGCCGACTCTTAACGTACGTTTTTTGATTGTTCAAGAAAGAAAGGAAGAAAACACAAACCTACGGTAAACGACGAACTGCGTGTTGTCCCATGTCTTCCCTGGCCTATGAGCTCTCGGGGAATCCACGATTTAGGTGTTTAAAAAAATTAATAGCGTCTTCAGTGAAAACAATGTTTATTTATGTTCATTCTGGCCTCTTCTCTTAAAAATTTTAAAGAAAATTAAAAGTTATTCCCGACCTACCGACTCTTCATTGTTGTTGCCATGTTACCGTAGCCACGTGCATGTAAGAACTTTACACTTACAGCAAAGCCATCAATGAGGCCCGGCGCCCACTAGGTCGTCATGTGACCGCCCCTTGACCCCCCCTAGAGTCTGGAATTCAACAGGCGCAGAACTGGCACTGCGCATGCTCCAACACTCCCTGACCTGTTGAAGAACAACAGTGTTATCACTCCATCCCCAAAAGAGGGACAGACAGCAAGCCTTGCCTTTCCCCTAGCTCCCAGCCAGTATTCACTTTTCTTTCCTTCTCCTCCACACGCCCCTAGCTCCCAGCCAGTATTCACTTTTCTTTCCTTCTCCTCCACACGCCCCTAGCTCCCAGCCAGTATTCACTTTTCTTTCCTTCTCCTCCACACGCCCCTAGCTCCCAGCCAGTATTCACTTTTCTTTCCTTCTCCTCCACACGCCCCTAGCTCCCAGCCAGTATTCACTTTTCTTTCCTTCTCCTCCACACGCCCCTAGCTCCCAGCCAGTATTCACTTTTCTTTCCTTCTCCTCCACACGCCCCTAGCTCCCAGCCAGTATTCACTTTTCTTTCCTTCTCCTCCACACGCCCCTAGCTCCCAGCCAGTATTCACTTTTCTTTCCTTCTCCTCCACACGCCCCTAGCTCCCAGCCAGTATTCACTTTTCTTTCCTTCTCCTCCACACGCCCCTAGCTCCCAGCCAGTATTCACTTTTCTTTCCTTCTCCTCCACACGCCCCTAGCTCCCAGCCAGTATTCACTTTTCTTTCCTTCTCCTCCACACGCCCCTAGCTCCCAGCCAGTATTCACTTTTCTTTCCTTCTCCTCCACACGCCCCTCCAGCCACCATCTAAACTGTAATTTCATTTGTTACACAGATTATTTCATCATTGTGCTTTTCTCGTGTGCCTTCTCCTGTGCTTGTGTAGATTATGCTTACTTTTCATTGATATGTGTTTACTGCATCACATCTGATTTGTACTAGCAAAGTTACCTCACTTTAAAACGTTTTTTGTGGTGCACATTGGACATATTTTCCTTTCCTTTACTATGTAAAGATTCTGTTCCCCTTGGAAATACCATCCCATCGTCAATCTCTGCAGCGCTTTCTTTGATTTGTGCGGTCAAGTGCGTGGTCAGCCTAGAGAAATGCAAACGTCATGCCAGGTATCTTTGTCAGTTCCTCGCCCACACGTATACTCACAAAGGAATAATGTTCACAAACACAATACTGTTGAGAAACCTTTAATGATATTTACAGTAATACAAAACACGAAGTTTCACAATAATAATTATATGCACAATAATACAAATTATAAGGTTTTACGATAATTCAGTAGACATACGTCGAGTCAACACAAGGCTTAAGGGAAACGTCCCTATAATTTTTGTTGTTGTGTGTGGTTTTTTGGGGGGGAATGTGTTCACAGAATATTATTTGGATTTCATGCACGTGTGCAATTGGATGTTATTTTTAGTTTGTAGATCCATTGCGTAATTATTCAGTTTTGTCGCGCATAATCGCACAGGTTATTTTTTCGTGTCCATGATTAATACATAAAGAGAGAGGGAACACATTCAGTAGAACAAATAATGCTCATACATCACAGCAGGAAAATGTTGCACATGCACTTCCTTAAGTAAAACTACAAATTCAGAAGCAACGGACATGGACACTTCCACGTGAGTATCTAAAGTGAAGGCGATGTTTGAGCATTGGAAAATTGATTGATTAAAGTTGATTACACATTGGCTTTGGGTTCGTTGTCTCTCGCTTTGATCGTCATGGCAGAAATGACAAAGTGGCACTGTGTCGAACAATGCTTGTGTTTTATGTATTCAATTCCATAGAAAGATTTCACTTCATTTTCTGACTGTACGGCGTCTTTGTCGTGTTCATATACATGTAGTCAGTACAACACGCGAAATGTACGCAGGTGACATTAACTGTTTAAGAATGATAGATTGAAGAGGGAGTTACAATATTCACAATATATACAACGGTGCGTGTGTTCACAAAACAATAGCGAGGCACATCTACCCATTTGGATCATCTATCGCGTGTTGCGTGAGCGTTTCCATATCTCTAGTTTTCTTTCCTTTTAACATAAACACAACGTCCTCCTCTACATCGTTGTCTTGTTCATTGTACTTTTTTCATTGGCAAATAGCAAATGCTCTGAATGAAGGAAAACAACAACTGCTAAATGAAAGTAGGCCTACACTTTCTCTTTTGATATTGTTTTAACATGAATTTTACACAGTGAGATCTAATTACTTTTTCATTCCGTCATCATCACGCAGTTACTGTACTTGTGTTTCTAGCCAGTTCTGTGGAGGGTAAATTCGACTTCACATGGAAATAAGCATGCAACCTCCTACTCCAATCCCATTCCACCCAAAATTGTACGTATGAACTTGAGACTAGCGCCATTAGGAAATTTCCGGTCTTCGTTTGAACAAACGGCAACAAGTCGAGAATCAGTTAAGTTCGGCTGCAGGTAGTGAACTTGAGTGAATTAATTCGTTCCATTCAGCGACGTCCGATTACCGCTCACATTCAGTGGGCAGTTTCCGCATTTTCTTTGACTGTTAACCCGCTGAGCTAGTGCTATGCACGAAACGTTTTATCCTTCATTAAATCAATGATCCCTACACCTCCAAGCGACCCATGTGGTCATTTTTGTTTTGTACACAAAGTGAAGATTTACCACCATCAACATCGTTCCTGTGGTATATAGTCATCGTCATCGTCTTCGTTGTCATCATCGCCGCCGTCGTCGTCGTAGTCGTCAACATCTACGTCATTGTTATTAAGGATGAACTTTGCCTAAACAGCTAAAGGCGTTCATAATGGGTAACTCATTTTGTAATAATACGAGCAAAACAATCGCTCTTGCACAAACTCTGTATATCGATAGCGCGCTATGTCTTAATTTACAGCGATGACTTCTGAGGTTTGTTCATAGCACAGTGATTATTGAAGTCAAACCCACAGACAAAGGAAAGAACAGATGGCGCTCTTCATTACGATTGCTGAAGAGCGACTGATGCCAGATCAATCAGAGTTATTTCCTCTTGAGCACCCTCTTTTCAACGCGCGTCTTCTTTGTGGAAATCATGTACATTTGCAAAGTGTCCACAAGAATGAACACCATTGAAGTTATCATGTCCAAAAACACACACAGAGTACTACATGCGGCTGCTGCCGCTGAATACTCCCCTCATCAGCTGGAACCCGTGATCGTGGAGCTTTCGGGGTCTATTCCAGTAGTTCGACCACGGGGGGCCCCAAACAGAATACCATCGATCTTTTATATTGTCATGTGTCTTTTAAAACACCATATGTTCTAGAACTGCGGTATAGTCTTAACCTCTGTTAATGCAACCACTTACCCTTGTTCATTTCACATTACATGTATATCACTTTTTTTAATACCTTTTGTCTTACATTGGGAAGTTTATGTTGTATAGGCCTAGTTAACTAGCGGGCACATACACCCGCCGCACACCCTAAACAGGAGTGTGGCTAAAGACGGACAGTAGGGTAAAGCGACAGAAGCAGACTATAACAGGCCTCGCCTGCTACCCTGCTCTCCTCCTCCTTCCTTCCCACTCGGCTGAGATTTTCCTCCTCCTACTCTTCTTCCGCCTCCTCTTCCCTACCCAACCCGTTGACCCTTTCCTACCCACCCACCTCCTCCCTCCCAGACCAAAGCCTTATCCGTGGGAAAGGGCTTTAAATGCAGAAATGGACAGAGGTTATCTGTAATTACAGCATGCCTCTCTCTTTCCCTCGGCATCCTTATCTCTACCACACGTGACCACTCCTTGGGCCCAACTCCTCTCAAGCAAGGGCCAACATTACGTAATTATAATGGTAATAATAAATATGATAATCTTTATTTTTGTCCTTTAAAAAAATTCGCTAAGGGGGGGGGGGGGGGGGGGGGGATTTCACTCCCGGTCGCGGCTGTGCAGCGCCTAGTGCCTGGTGTTACTCCTCAGCAGGAGACGCAGTGTGGGTGTGTGGGTGAAGCACCTTGCCCAAGGATGCAACTCCAGGATCTGTGCAGTTTCGAACACCGCGTCCATTAGCTGCAAGCGACTGCAGAACAAACGCTCCATCTGCTCGGCTACAGAGCCCTGGTAATGCTGGCTAATGCACACACAAAAACCTGTTAAAAAACAAACTTCCCATGATATCGCTACTACAAGGGTGGATAGCCTTTAAACTTCCTTATGGTTCTTAGATTATGTGTGTCAAGTTTTGATTCCAACAGCTGAAAAGGTATGGGGATGCATGCGCACAAACAAACAAGCAAACACAAACACACACACTGAGCTTTGTAGTTGTAGTAATACACACACACACACACACACACACACACATATATATATATATATATATATATATATATATATATATATATATATATATATATATATATATATACTGACAGAAAACGAACGACTGCTGCCTGAGATGTGGATTCAGAAAACAACCAAAGCCTGGAACAGTAACCTTGGTTGTTTTCGGTACCTATATACTGCCAATGAAATGTAACCTTAGATTTATCTGATTTTGATGAGAAAGCATATATGTAATGTAACGCGACGTTACGTTATGTCATGTCATGTCATGCTTTGCTATGCTATGCTATGCTATGCTATGCTATGCAATGCAATGCAATGCTATGTTATGCTATGCTATGCAATGCAATGCTATGCTATGCTATGCTATGCTTTGCTCTGCTATACTATGCAATGCAATGCTATGCTATGCTATGCTATGCTGTGCTATTCTATGCTATGCTATGCTATGCTATGCTATGCTATGCTATGCTATGCTATGCTATGCTATGCTATGCTATGCTATGCTATGCTATGCAATGCTATGCTATGCAATGCTATGCTATGCTATGCTATGCTATGCAATGCTTCGCAATGCTATGCTATGCTATGCTATGCTATGCTTTGCTATGCTATGCTATGCTATGCTCTGCTATACTATGCAATGCAATGCTATGCTATGCTATGCTATGCTATGCTATGCTATGCAATGCTATGCTATGCAATGCTATGCTATGCTATGCTATGCTATGCTATGCTATGCAATGCTATGCAATGCTATGCAATGCAATGCTATGCTATGCTGGGGTGGGCTGGGCTGGGCTGGGCTGGGCTGGGCTAGGCTAGGCTAGGCTAGGTTAGGCTGGGCTAGGCTAGGCTAGGCTAGGCTAGGCTAGGCTAGGCTAAGCTATCCAATGTTATGTTATGTCATGTCATTTCATTTCGTATCGAGTCATGCCGTGTCGTGTCGCGTCATGTCATGCCATGATATGACATGCTGTGTCATGCCATATGTCATGCTGTGTCACGTTATGTTATGTTATGTTATGTTATGTTATATTATGTTATGTTATGTTATGTTATGTTATTCGTGTCATGTCATGTCATGTCATGGCATGGCATGGCATGGCATGGCATGTGTGTTGTGTTGTGTTGTGTTGTGTTGTGTTGTGTTGTGTTGTGTGATGCTATGTTATGTAATACTATGTTATGTTATGCCATGCTATGTTATGCTATTCTATGTTATGGTATGTTACCACAGACACAGAAAATAACAGACGCCAACTTCAGCACTACTGAAGCCAGAGCAATTTGAGTTAACTCCCCCTGATTACTTCTTATTAATCATGTCATTCGAAAATGGCGATCTCGTAAAGTTGTCTCCATCACTCATTGTATCATTTTCTATGTCTGTGGTCACGCCCAGCTAGAATTTCCTCACCCTTCCAGAACTTTAAGTAACGACACGCCACTTTGGAGCCAAAGTGGAACAATTTCAGGGACAATAGTATGATGAAAAGGTAACAGATCCTAACGATACACACACTCCTCAGGTTCGGCTCCAAGACACCCATAAGGTAGGGAGGGGAGGGGGGACTAGGGTGTGGGAGGCAAAGTAAATTGTAAACGAAGGGGGGAAACTTCAGACTGGTCCTTCATCTTCTTGTCATCTAGTAACATTCCCCGCTACATTGTAGTTATCCATAGTGCCCACCAAATGTCTGCTAAGCTCGACTTGCCATTGATTCCGAGAACCAGGGCGGTTTGCACAGGTTTCCTGTCCCCACAGCCGATCCGTCATGGCGTGTTGACGCCCTCATAAGCCTCCAGGGAAATACCAACAAACCTCCATACGCCAGCAGGTCGATGGCAGCAGATAACCTCTCAGGCTCCCGCCATCTTCCGCAAGGTGTGTCTCCCACAGCGAGACTGGAGACTGTGATTAAAGGGGAGCCACAGGCCTTTAGAGCTCCATTCTCCTCGGTGATAACATGAATTGATAACCGCCCTCAAAAAGGAAATGATTTGTTATATTTGTTGAGGGTTTACCCAGACTTGGTCTTTACGTCTCGCATTCCCTTCACAGCCCTCCGGATTCCGATGTTTCATTAATGGAGTCATCTCCAACTAGAGAAATTCATTGCATTGATTAGGATTGTTCATTGAGTAGCGTCTTTGTATGTGACCCATTTTGGGTTTGGGCGGGGTCACAAGGTGCAGCTCAAGAGTCAAGTAGATTGAAGAGGGTGGTGGACTTCGGAAAAGTCGTATAAGAACATACTCAAGCAAACAAGCAGTTCCTTTAAAAAAAGGGGGACTAAGCTGAGGAATTCTGACTTGCTTTCAATAAAAAGGAATAAGAACAGCAATGATTTTCAAGGTGTACGGTTTCTATAGCTCTGAAAGAAATGAAGTTACTTCCGAACGGTAAACACTGGCATGGAATTATGAGATGAAGTGACTGGCAGGATTATTGTAATACGTTCTATACTTTTCATGATAGCTACATCATAAAGCACGTTGTGTGTGTGTGTGTGTGTGTGTGTGTGTGTGTGTGTGTGTGTGTGTGTGTGCGCGTGTGTGTGTGTGTGTGTGTGTGTGCGTGTATGTGTGTGTGTATCTTTGAGTGTGTCTTTGTGTGTGTCTGTTTGTGTGTATGTGTGTGTGTGTCTTTGTGTGTGTGTCTTTGTGTGTGTGTGTCTTGTGTGTGTGTTTGTGTCTTTGTGTGTGTGTGTCTTTGTGTGTGTGTGTGTGTCTTTGTGTGTGTGTGTGTGTGTGTGCACGCGCGCGCGCGCGCGTGAGTGCGAGCGCGCCTCAAGACGAGATAACATTTGAAAATATCAAATAAGCGCGACAGTCTCAGCCAGGAAGAATGGTCGATACTAACATTTCGTACAACATAAACTTGCTTCCAGGTTGCTAATATGCCTACTGCTATTGTGCCCTCTTCTGTGTCACTGTGATAATCATTGCCGACAACTCTTACAGAGGTGACAGTGGGCAGAAAACTCATTCGACTTTCCCCAATTTCTTATGGGCGGTGGACGCTCATAGTCTTAACAGTAACGAAAAGAAATGTTAGAAAACAATAACATATTCTACCTAAAGGTAATTTGTTTTTGCTTTCTGGAATCGTGTGCAAAGCTTTGGCCTCCTTGGGTTGCAATTTGGAAGTCTTGCTTACAGAGACAGGTGTATTTGAATGGTCAAAATCAGAATACTTTGTTGACGTATGCAAATTTCATGCTACTAAAACATCATTTTTTTTCTCCAGAGTGTTCACAAGATTGGTGAGTGGATTCCGATTTCAAATATTCCGACAGCACTCTCAGCTTCATTTAAATATTGAAAATACAACTGAGCTTATTAGACTCGCAAACTTTCGTGCAATTTTAAGTTGCTTGGGTTCTTATGAAGGCAATATTTTACGAATATCAATCCGATTATTTGTACCAAATTTGGCAGTCGTTCTTCTGACAACATTAGCGCCAGAAATTAAGCATTCATTCTGACTAAAATGCAAATTGCATTCTCATTATTCAATGGAGAAAGCATTTTGAGAGGGGTAGTTCAGGTTTTATTGCTTTGTATAAGGGTGGAAAATAACTTTGGGACTACAAGGTACGTAGAATCATTTAATATATTTTCGACAAAATATGTAAAGAAAAAGTTTAGCCCTTCACCCCACTTCACTCTCAAGCCCACCTCCACATCCCGTCCCTCCTTCCTCTCCACCCCCACATATTTTCCTCTTCCCTGCATCTTTTCATGAATAAGTAAATAATGGACGCACATTGCGATCATATTAAGTTGTTGCTGCCCTTTTCATAATTATTATCATCTAAAGAACGAACGTTCGTTGGCACGATTGTGATAATCTGCATGGTCTATTCTTGAAACAACTAAAATAGTGCAGGAATATTCCGAGAATATGATAAATGAAAGTGCACAGTTTTGTGTGTGAGTTTTTTCCATATTGGGATGAAATGACAGATCTTCGCAAATATTGTTATAACTAGGTTGCCAACATGCTTTTTAACTTAAACTCATCAGAATATATGCCTGACTGGCACATGTTATTCTATTGACAAAACAACGATTCTCTAAGCAAAACTACACACCTCAATTATGCATTTCATTTACAGCCCATAAAACATGTTTTTGGACAAAGAAAGCAACACACTTATTTGGTGATTATCTGCTGAGAGGTGGTCGACTGTACAGTATAACACAGAAAGATTGAGTGCTAGATCAGGGGCAGACCCAGTTCAAACCATGAAACGCATTAATCCTCATATATGAACACGAGACATAATGCTCAGTTAATTTTGATTTTGGGTACTATGGAAAATACACAAATAACCATCGACTTTAATTAGGCACCGTGACATTTAACATGAACGATAGCGAGACAGTGATCTCTCTCTCTCTCTCTCTCTCTCTCTCTCTCTCTCTCTCTCTCTCTCTCTCTCTCTCCCTCTCGCTCTCTCTCTCCCTCTCGCAACACCAACCTGCATCTCCACACCAAATAATAAATCAATAAATGTGCCTGCATCACCCCATGCCTACATACAGGCATCCATGCAATCACCCACATGTACTCACCATGTCACACATAATCTTTTCTAAACAACTCATCCATTTACTATAATGCAGAAATCAATATCTCTCCTGCTTTCTCATTCTTTTTTTAATATAAACAGTTTAAGCATGTTTTACATATGATATAAAACTGTTCCCAATTATACATTCTTGATCCTTCGTTCAAACCCTTCTCTTTTTTATATTCTCCCGTAGTCGTTGAAGAATCGTGATTATGCTTCCTTATTCAGCTCGAGAGAGTCTAATGTGCAACCCGTTTGCCTGCTACGCTGTTTTTCAGCCTTCAATGATGCTCATGAATTTCCTCTTAGCTGATCAGCCAAATGCCACCTCAAGTCTTGTACAGCGCATGACAGAAGCGACATATGTCATTCTCTGATGAGTCTTTTCCAAACATATTCATTATGATTACATGCCTTGAATCGCCTTCGCCTTTGATTTGCAGCCACGACCTGGCCTTCTCAGCTTCTTGCCACTCAGTCTGGTGCTCACTGCGGTATCTCTCCAGTTGGCACGGAGTTTTAGAATGTGCTCCAACTCCAGTTGGCAGGGAGTTTCAGAAGGTGCTCCAACTCCAGTTGGCAGGGAGTTTCAGAAGGTGCTCCAACTCCAGTTGGCAGGGAGTTTCAGAAGGTGCCGTAACTCTAGGTGGCAGGGAGTTTTAGAAGGTGCTCTAGCTCTAAGTGGCATGGAGTTTCAGACGGTGCTCTAACTCTAAGTGGCAGAGAGTTTTAGAGGGTGCTCTAACTCTAGGTGGCAGGGAATTTCAGAAGGTGCTCGAACTTTAGGTGGCAGGGAGTTTCAGAATGTGTCGTAACTCTAGGTGGCAGGGAGTTTTAGAGGGTGCTCGAACTCTATGTGGCAGGGAGTTTCAGAATGTGTCGTAACTATGTGGCAGGGAGTTTCAGAAGGTTTTCTAACACCAGGTGGCAGAGAGTTTCAGAAGGTTTTCTAACACCAGGTGGCAGGGAGTTTCAGAAGGTGCTCTAACTCCAGGTGGCAGGGAGTTTCAGAAGGTGCTCTAGCTCTAGGTGGCAGGGAGTTTCAGAAGGTGCTCTAACTCTAGGTGGCAGGGAGTTTCAGAAGGTGCTCTAACTCCAGGTGGCAGGGAGTTTCAGAAGGTGCTCTGACTCCAGGTGGCAGGTAGTTTCAGAATGTGCTCAAACTCTAGGTGGCAGGAAGTTTCAGAAGGTGCTCTAACACCAGGTGGCAGAGAGTTTCAGAAGGTGCTCTAACTCTAGGTGGCAGGGAGTTTCAGAAGGTGCTCTAACTCTAAGTGGCAGAGAGTTTCAGAAGGTGCTCTAACTCTAGATGGCAGGGAGTTTCAGAATGTGCTCTAACTCTAGGTGGCAGAGAGTTTCAGAAGCATCCATTAGGTGAGTGACACACTCTTTATTGCTTAGCTGCTCTGAAGGAATGACCTACAGTAGACAAGACATGCGGTACAGACTAGGTATATGATGCAAACAGGCATTAAGTGCGTGTTCACGGCGTCCTATGATTCAAGGACAGCGCTGAGAGCGGTGAACTTTTTCATTATCAAGTCTCACACTGTAGATGTTGTAAAGATGGGGATTATGAAAGCTATTCAGAGGAAACGTTTGTGTTGTATATTGTATTAAACCTGTCACTGCACAGGTTGGTTCAAATTCTGAAGAAGCACTGTAGGTTTGAGGAGTATCTCACAGTTTTCAACATTAATCAGGTCTTGCAGTTGATTTGTCTATGGCATTTTTTCATATAAGAATAAATATTTTCTTACCAAGCTATAGTTTTCTCTATCACCACTCCCGACAGACTGCAAGTTCGTCGATTCGTGAATACGTTTTACTGTAGTCACCATGAAGTTGTATGTTCAATACATCATGCCTTGACGTGAAGACGTCAGAGGAAAACGTACCTAGACTCAGCTCTGGGATGGACTATGTCATGGTTCACCGTTAAGATCTACGATGACATCAAAGTCTCAGTGATCTGGTAGATGAGATAGCAAGCCTATCTCTTCAATGTGCAGAGATGCTGGCCAACGGAAACGACCAGGGGAGTGGCAGTGTACTCTATGCAGACCTCAAACTACGGTCTGCACAAGCACCAACGCATATCCACGGTAGGAAACGAATTAAAACAGATTAAGAAAAGGCAGGATGCATTTCATCTGTACACTTATTTTTTCGTGTCAACTGAGAAAGTTCTACTTCCGGTGGATCGAAATTGGCTGCTGTGACTGTCAAGTAGCCGCGACCCAGTCGAGGAAAATGCAATCAGTTTCAGTCAGGCGTCTCTGTGCAGGGCTAGAGTATTTGACTGAACCCAGACTAAGTATACGTTCGTCCGAAACCCGTCGAATTAATGCGTAGCTTCGATAAATATAATCACGTCTTTGCTTTGTCTGGGTAAGGATGCGATCGAACGTTTCCTTATCTGCGCCATCAGAGACGAGCAAGTTCTTCCCTAATCTCTTCAAACAAAACTTGACGAATTTTCAGTACAAGTTTCTAGGTGGATGAAACATCTACAAAACATTCGTAAACCTCTGGGTATCCTTGTCTAGATTTTCCCCATGTTGATGCCTTGAAGGGAGTAATACAAGTAAACCATCGTCTCCATTAATGGATATATGGACCACGGACAAATCACCACGCCAACACCGTGCCTCTCATGTCGTGTTCAGACGTTGCGAATGCGAGCCAAGACGGTCTGTGCGTGCTGTGTCGCTACCGTCCCCTTCCTCTGAAATCTCCTTCATGGGTGCTATTGATGGTGTTTTTATGGCCTCGAACGTACTGCTCGTTTTCGTGACTGAGAGAGGAAAAACCCTGGTGTTTCCCTCAGCCATATTGCTCCTGGTGCTGAAAGCTTGTCCTCTCGGACCGACGGAAGGCTGGATGTTCTGTTCATTGTCGTCAACGTAGTAAAGGGCGTAGATTTTGGGGTAGTAGAGGAAGAGAAGCATCACCAGGTTGTTGACAGTCATGGCCAGGGACAGGGACATCGCCCTGGAAGGGTCAAGAAATGCAAGTACTTTAAGACCTAGCCTCGACTGTATGTCTTTATCGTAAGTAGTAATTGTCCACAGATCGTGTATGTTGTTCTGTCGTCACAAACGTTTGCCAGTCTACACTTTATGTATATTATGCAGTTGCTTATGAATGGCGGCCGTTAGGAAATTGTACGTCTGTGCAATTAATCTTTTCATTATTCCTTTTTTATTGCACATTTCCCTTTGTAATTAGAACATTAGCCTTGAAATTGTTGAAAAGTCGAGGAAGACGGAAGTATTAGGGTCTCTTAGACAGCTTTCCAGCAGAAACATTGGAGCGAATGATTTGAACAGGTTTTTATTTCAGATTAATGCAGCAAACAGATTATCGTTCAGTTTTCTCTTTGTAGGCATGGTTACAAAAATACTAACTAAATATGAAGTTGATTATGGAATACTCGAAGTTAACAAATTTACCATTCTAGTTGCAGTAACAAGCATTGTATTTGTATTTTTGCGTTGGAATACACTGAATTGCACCGCACCTAAATGCATGCATGGAATTATTTCTTCTCGTATCGCATTGTTTGGAAGATAGTCTCACTGTGAAAAAAGATATCTGCTGAAGCGGCATCAGTTCCCGCCTACTCACCACCACCAAACCCACCCACCCCCGCCCCCACTCTCAAGTCGCAATTTATTGCAAAGAAAGCAATCATGAGGTGGGTGAATCAACAAAATAACGTAGATTTTCAAATGAAAAGTCTTCATCAGGCTTAATATTTACAAATGTGTATTAATAACCGTAACAATAAAAACGGAGGAGGAGGAAGAGGAGGAGGAGGAGGAGGAGGAGGAGGAGGAGGAGGAGGAGGAGGAGGAGGAGGAGGAGGAGGAGGAGGAGGAGGAGGAGAAGGGGAGGGGGAGGGGGAGGAGGAGGAGGAGGAGGAGGAGGAGGGAGGAGGAGGAGGAGGAGGAGGAGGAGGAGGAGGAGGAGGAGGAGGAGGAGGAGGAGGAGGAGGAGGAGGAGGAGGAGGAGGAGGAGGAGGAGGAGGAGGAGGAGGAGGAGGAGGAGGAGGAGGAGGAGGAGGAGGAGGATAATGATCTTGCTCGTGCCGCACCATCAATTAACAAGTCACACGCAGCATCTTGCTCTAAAGTTTAATATATTCTGGTCCTCAGTCGTCTCTCTTCTCCTGACTTTTAACTTGTGTCATCTCACTCAACTGACTGTCACTCGCATCTATTATCAGCTTAACTTACACCCTTGACTTCTGCGCATTTCACATTACCTCACCATTGTTTACATTATCTCTTCTCAACTTTATGTATATGCACTTCACTGCATCTAATATCAGCTCCCAGCACCTCAAAAATATTGCCTCAGTTCGCCTCTTTTCTTGCGGCTACCACAACTATCACCTAACATCTTTTTACCGAATTAACGTCTTTTTACTTTACTTCAACTCAGGTCATCTCACCTTACTTTATCTAATCTCATTTTGAATTACCGCATTTCACCTCATCATAAACCACCTCACCATAACTGAATCCACTTCACATCACCTCTCAGCTAAAATTTGTGTCATATTGCCTCACCCGCAGTCATTATACCTCATTTGGCCTCGCCTCACATAACTCCATTTCAAATAATTTTACCACCCTTCACCACATATTACGTCACTCCAATTTACGTCATCCTAGTAAAATACATCTTAATTACCCCAGTTTACCTCTCCTCACCTCATCTCACTTCACCTCACCTTACCCTCACCTGAATTCTGCCTGGTGGATGGTGAAGTAGGTTGGAATGAAAGCCAGCCACAGCACCACAGTCGTGTAGACGCAGAAGCTGATGTACTTGGACTCGTTGTAGTTGTCGGGCAGGGAGCGCGTCTTGACGGCGTAGAAGGTGCACACCAGCGTCAGGGACAGGTTGTAGACCACGGAAGTCAGGAAGCCCGTCTGGGGCATGTGGCAGCTCTCCTCCACGAACCGCACCAAGGGGTTGGGCATGCTCTTGTCCGCCCTAGGGGAGTCCGCCAAGATCCAACCGGTCGCCAGGCAGACCTGTAAAGAGAATGAAGAAGGGTGCGGCAAGTTCACCATGAAGACAAGCCGACGTCATGAATGGGATAGACAGGAGAATGTTTCCACGACTTCGGGAGCAAACCGATCCCCATCGATCCCACGAATGAGAGAGAAAGAACGAACGAAAACGTTGTAGTGAGGTCCCTGGGCACATTAAATGATGGGGAACCGTAACAAAGGTATTGACAATACTAGTCTCAAGACTTGTGCGTGTCTTGCGATTTGTGTAGAAACGATACCACGTCTATCCCATGAGAGTATATGTCATGCAATGCGAAGTGCAAGTTACCGCGGAAAAGTCAACACCATATTCGTTTCGCACGACAGGGCTGTTTTTGTGTTTTCTGCATGCCAGAAACAGAGAGACGATTTCTCACTCCCGCCTTTTGCTGGCTCGGGAGTTGCTCTTTCCACACTATTTGATATTCGATAGCGCAGGCGTGCTCGTCCCCCCACCCCCACCCCCCACCCCCGTATATGCTATCCTAATGTGGTGGTCGGTGGTAAGGTTGGAATCAAGTAAGACGCAGGGGCGAAGTCGAGTTACTTTCCACTCTTTATTGGCCGTTGGTACAAGTTCTTAGTAAGTCAACCTCTGGACCCGGGTGGTGAAATGTCTCTCTCACAGATGGGATGGGTCTGTCTCTCACCCTGGTGTAATCGGGTCTCCCTAAGCAAGCACCATAGCCTCTATTTATCAGGAGGCATGCACGTAGAAGCAAAGCAGAGCCGGAAGGGTTTACTTCCGGGGGAAGGCTTTCAGACAAAGAACGGAAGTTCTTCTCTTCCGGTGGAAGAGGAGAGGGGGGTAGATGGAGAGAAACAGGGGGGAGGGCAGAGAGGTGAGTGGGTGGGTTCCGGACAACGACCGACCGGGCAGGGACCCACAGGGCAACCGCGAACAATAGCCCACAGCCCAGGCAAGGACGGTGAGGGGAGTAATTATGGAGAGTGGTTCATTAGCCGAAGATAGGAGGGAGGGAAAGATAGCAGCGGCGATAATGAGTACAGCAGCGTAAAATACACTTGGTGATAGGTGCACCTTATGACATGAACACAGTAGATGTACAATACACTCGGTGATGGTAATAGGTGCACCTCATCACACTTTGCGACTGAGAGAGAGAGAGGGAGAGGGAGGGAGAGAGAGAGAGAGAGAGAGAGAGAGAGAGAGAGAGAGAGAGAGAGAGAGAGAGAGAGAGAGAGAGAACAAACAAACGAACGAAAAATTCATTGTGAAGGCCTACCGGCCTATTACAATGAAAAGTAAACAACACGATACAAACACGCGCGCTCAAAATAAAAACTGGAATCCAGTTATGGAATGTCTGCAACGAACGATCGACACTGTCGGCTACACAACTGCCTAGCACTTCGAAGAGTTCGTGCAGTCTGCAATTTTGTTGCTGCAAGCACGCTCCGCCCACGAAGTCGGTCTGCGTTATCGTCGTCCCTGGCAACGCGTCTCGATGAAGGTCGCCTTCTTTCAGGAACTGGGACGATCTCGGCGTCATCATCTGGTGGAGTGTGGTCATCCTTCTCTCTGGAATCAGCATCTGCCGACAGGGTGTACGAGGAACTCTTTCGTGACTCTGAATCCGCATCTTGTCCTGGCTTGGTCTGGGAGCGGCAGCGACGGCAATCTCTTCCGCAGCTCTTCAATATTTCTCTTGTAGTCAGACACTCTGTCAGACGCCCGCTTCAATATTATGTGTTCGAGAACATCCTCGCAGTCTTCAATCGTTAGTTCTTGCTGGGTTGAAGATGGAGGGATGGCTACGGTAGAGTTGGTGTCAGTGCTTCCCTGGAGGTCAGTTACAGGTATCTGACAGGTTTAGCCGGCAGTGTCCACTGTGGCCAAGTCATCGTGCCCGCTTGCTAGGTCAAAGGTCGAGGACTCAGTCGGTGTCTCACCCATCGACGCAACAGCACGTGCATCCCGTGCAGCATAATGTTGCGGCATATTCAATATAAGGATTATCACAAACATCATTGCGAGGAAAATGTATCTCACCCATGACTGTGATATCCTGCCCGCTGCTGAGATGGAGTTTTTCTGCGCCACCTTCCCCGCTTGTTGAAGCTCCCAAGAAATGGCTGGCCGCTGGCTTGCCTGAACTTCAGGACAACAACGCTGCAGTTTCCCGGCTCGCTGACGACCTTCTACGATGACAGTGCTTCAATCGTAAGCAGGGAACATAACGACGCCTACACAGTAGCTGGTAATCCGGCAACAGGCATGGTTTAGTGCTGTACTTCTACAATTTGGCGAAGCTGTCATGGACGTGGCTTCTCTACTGAGCAAGCGAAGTTGAGGAGGGGGGGGGGGGGGGGGGGAGGAGAGAGAGAGAGAGAGAGAGAGAGAGAGAGAGAGAGAGAGAGAGAGAGAGACAGACAGACAGACAGACAGACAGACAGACAGACAGACAGACAGACAGACAGACAGACAGACAGACAGACAGACAGGGAGACAGAGACAGATAGATGGATGGATAGTGTTTTACGGCCTTTCAGCCTTTGTAGGCTATATAAGGCCATTTAGCACGAAAATCACTCGAACAGTTTAGAGTAAACGTAATCCAGTCACGGTGTCCCTAGTTTATTCGCCTCTTACGAATCGCGTAGGGAGACGCGGTGGGTCAATTCTTACCCCGAACCCACAGGGGGACAGAGACAGAGAGAGACAAAGAGACAGACAGACAGACAGGCAGACAGACAGACAGACAGACAGACAGACAGACAGACAGACAGACAGACAGACAGACAGACAGACAGACAGACAGACAGACAGACAGACAGACAGACAGACAGACAGACAGACAGACAGACAGACAGACAGACAGACAGACAGAAATAAATAGAGATAGAGAGACGGATGGACGGACGGACGGACGGACACACGGACAGACAGAAAGACAGAGAATGGACTCTGTCGTGAGCCTTTGCAGTTACTTTAACCTTCACCTCTTGATAGTTCAAGTACCCTCGGCATCTACATACAGAGCAACTATATTGTACGGAACCTTTTAAGCTGCCCTCCCGCTGTCGCTATTCTTCAGACGCTCTCGTCTTTTCATTTTGAGTTTTCTGATGATCGTTTCAAGTCATTGCTGCTCATTCATCATGACATTATTCAGCACATCCTTTCAAGCGTTGGGCGTGTCCACTTTTCACTGCCGGGCCTTCAGAGAACCTGGAAACACCATAGGGCTACAGCAGGATGAGTTCTGGATTGCTGCGCTGGACTGAGACGAACCCAGAACGCCTCTTATCTTTTTCACAGTTTTCCAAGCACTACTTTACCTTAATATAAGCACCTCTTGAAGAATTGAAGAGCATGAACGAAAGTACGCGAAGTCTTCTATTGTGCTCGATCGGAACATGCGAGGAAAGAGCAAGTCGTGTTCTTCCTGTCCTTTTTAGATTTCGAGAGCCAGCAAGTGTCTTCCTTCCGGTGCAAACTGCTCCGTGCATCCTGTCATTGGCAATAAAGGTCGTTAATGAATATGTCCGGCCTTTTGAGCACTCTTGCGTAAAATGCCCACTGTACAGATTTTTTAAAACTATTTCGTTAGATGGCTTACAAAAGTCCAAACAATATTAGTAAATTCAAAAATGAAAATGCTGGGTGGAGCACATTAACTTTACAGCATGCAGATTAATGAAGTATCAAGGAGCCATATAATTAAATGGAATGATACATTTGACAACATATATTTGACTTTACCCTTAGAAGCGGAGAAGGAGAAGAAAACCCATGTCGTTGAAGAAGGAAATGCGGAATGAATAATGTCTGAACTCGTAGGTACGCTTAGAATGACACATTATCAAACTATGCAAGTATGCTGGCTATTTCAGTCAAACTTGCACTTTTATGCCACGGAAAACTTAGTGCTGTAAAGGAATGGCCCGGGCATATCGGTATTCTTTTATTTTTTTAAATGAGAAATTAATTCCCAGTGGCAAGCTCCTCGTTGGATCTTCACCAATCAGCAGGTTTCCTTGTGCATACAAAACTGCCATCGTTCACACGGGAATTTGCGCGACGCCATTGTTCGTTTGTCAAGTGAATATCTTTGCCTAGGTTTGTTTTCAATTATCGCAAAAATAACATCCACAGAAATGTGTACAACAAAAATAAAGTTACATCGATAAATTTAATTTGTGCCTCAAATTCCACTCCAAGAGGAAGCGATAGGGCACCCTTGTGATTTTAATAACTCGATGTCTAGCTCTCTCTCCCGGCCCTGGCTGAGACAGTGCTGTGAGTACTATTATTTGTTACGTTTTCGCGGGATTTCGCGAAAACTGCCTGCCAACTTCGCGTCAGACAAGAGCCCACAACTGTAAACGGTGATCCAAAAAGTAGGCAGGCAGAATTAGATAGAATTCTTGCAGTCAGTATGAGATGCAAAGCTGGTACGCCTCACCTCGATGGTAACAGACTTGAATACATGCAAGACATTTTCAGTGAAAAGCGAATAAGCGCTGCCTAACGTGACTTGAAACCAAAGGCAGTGGATCGATTTCTCTCCAATCCGCCATGATTATTCCATCCCTCATCTCGACACCCTTCACGAAGCAGCGATCGCTTACCCTGCTGCCGTACACATCGCGGACGCCTCTGCTTGCATTTGAAGATGGGCAACTTTAATGGGCGACATTTCAGATTTGGGATTGATGAGAAAGATTACACTTTGCGAAACCGATACCAGTAGTAGGGAGTTTTTTCCCTCTTTAAATAATTATGACACTCGAGCTTAGCAAACCAATCAGATTGAAGGTTTTGAATGCATAGAGTGATGTCAGTTTGTACAAAAGGGAACCTAAAAGCTGCGAAATGGCGAAAAAATTATTGAATCGGTTGAGTAGTTTTAGATATACAAGCATTCTAAATTATGAATATTTAATGAGGTATTTATTTTGCAACCCCTCTTGCATAAATTAAGTATTTTAACGTATTTAGAGACAGGTTTGGTAAATGAAACTCACTGACATCGTTTTTGAATGCGCAGAGCTCATGACGAGCTAAAAAGGTGATTTTTGTGTATTTTGATGAAAGTTGGTGTTTTGGATGGTTGAACCTGGTCTTAAGGCGTGAGAGTCATTGTACTGGAGCGCTGTCGTCCTCGTGCCTTCAAGGGGACGAGTCCTGCGAATTGGAGTCTTCCAAACTCGACGCTTCCTCGGCCGCAGAGGATGACCATGACGTCTTGCGTGCCTTGGCATGCGCCAAGCTCTCCATGGTGCACTGCGGAACCCCCTTCCTCACTGTTGGATCCATGTTTGCAAGGCTCTCGTCCTTGTCCGTAAGAGCTTACATTACATGCTGGGATAGGTTAACACCATGCTTAGAGATCGACTGGCTTACTTCACATGCCTTAGCCGGCCTGAGAAGGCTGTTGCCCAAGGTATGGCCGCTGCCGCATGCAAGAAACTCCTAGCAACATCCAAGTCAACAGATGGGTACCACATAATTAGAAAGTAGGCTTTTTAGCATCTAGAGGATAGTATTGATTTAAGAAACTTTAGTATGGTATATATACATGAATTATAATATGAAAATTAATCCGTCAAATCTACGAAAGGCTGCTTACCACCGAAAGCTCGACTTCAGTACAGTAAATACCAAATCAATACCACAGCAAGTGCTGTATAAGCCATTCAAGAAACTTCCCAGAGCTCGCGGGAGTTAGGTTGACTTAGAACTTTTAAAAAAATCAAATCATATGAGGATCAACAAACACACAACTTATTTTTTAATCCATTCTGATAAAGGACATTGTATTGATCAGTAAGCCCAACTCCAAGTTAATAAGGTAAAAGCAGCAACGGTAACTCTACTCCCAAGAAGAAGAAAAAAATTGGTTGTTGTAAAGTTCATTTCCAAGGCAGCATTAACAAGCAAGGTTTGGAGAACTGATGGGGACACTGAAGTAAAAACGAAATTGCACAGCAACAGCTGGGTTCAAATCCCTGGGGGCAAATTGGGGATCAGGTGCAATTCCAACCAGGACAGAAGCATGCATCTTCAAGATCGACATAAACGTGGCGTTGCCGTGTTGCTGTCGTCCATGGGGCAGGAGACACGGCACAAGAGAAGTTCTGCACAGTGATGAGCAAATCCTGAGGCACATCCTGCACATAGCCTTACATGCAATTGTACAAGACTAGATGGAAATGAGCTAGTTTATAAGCAAGAGAACGACATAGCAAAGGCTCTCATCGTCCTTGAAGATCTTGAAGAATCCTTGGCGATGCAAATGGGGCGAAGTACAGGGCGAATTACATGTAAGTCAGCTACAGATTCTATTTTCAATAGAAAACAAAGTGCTGGGGTAATCTGAAGTACATTCTCATGATCCGACGGCGTCGAAGAGTCTCAGTCAAGTAGTTCAAGTGTTGAACAATTCTGAATGTCTGCCTGATGAGTTGGCAAGTGCATTTGTGTAACCACCACGTCTTAGTGCGTTTGTACCAATCACTGGATGCGTTTGTACCAATCACTGGATGCGTATGTACCAATCACTGGATGCGTTTGTACCAATCACTGGATGCGATATCCATCAATCCCTACAATAACCCCAGCCACACCATGGTGCAAAGTAGCTATGCAAACATAAATACATTGTTTTGGGGGGTTTTCAAGAGCCGTTAATACGTGAAAGTTTGCAAACGTATGTTGATGTGATCAATGAGTCAGCAATAGTAAACAAATAACTATCGAACCCAGTATGGCCACTATTGAGTGAGCTGGATGAACCTCCGATGATGAGAGAGAGAGAGAGAAAGAGAGAGAGAGAGAGAGAGAGAGAGAGAGAGAGAGAGAGAGAGAGAGAGAGAGAGAACAAACGGATCATTTATTGCGTAGGCTTCGGGCCTATTGCAAATGTTTTACATGAGCACAACGAAATGACAATTCATTACAAATTCAAGACCGGTAACCAATCTTGTCCGAGGCGCATGTACGGGAACAAGCAAGAGTCACATGTTAAAACACGCGAATCATGGCTTTCATGCTGACCGCCTTGGTTGCTGCAGTCTCAGGGTCGGCCTGTTTCTATCTGTTGCGCTTGCGATTGCTGGCTGGGGCTGTTTATGGTGGACGGACTTGCATGGGTCGTCGGGAGGGAGCAGGTCATTGTCTGTCTCTTAGGTGAGAATGGAAAGGAAACGACCGATTAGTCCCACTCCTTCATGCCCTGCTTTTTATACTCTTGTCTGGAAAAGTCTCAATGCATCACAGGAAGTGTCTCGTTCTCTCCGCTTGGTAGGTCTTTCTCAGAAGTGATGTCAGTGCAGACTGGCGACGGATGATGTTCTGTCAGATTACTGTCTCCACCTCACCTAGACCCATGAACTTGTCCTGGGCTCTACCGTGTTTATTTGCCGAAAGGTCAAAGGTGAAAGGTTACCCGGAGGTGTCGTGTGATAGGACTCAACAGTAATTTCGGCAGCAGCACAAGGATTACTTCGTTCGCCTGTTTCAAGCGGTTGAACAGAAGGGTAAATCAAACAAATGGTGTTGTTCAGCTCGTTGCCTATTTCAACGTAGTTGCACTGGCAGCTTCCGTCTCCGCGTGTCCCACGAACACTGTCGCTGTCCGGTGATGGCTGCCCTTACGTGAAGCGTAGCACAACTGTGTGCCTCGCCGTGCTGTCAAATTTCCACGAAGTCAAATTCTCCATGGCAAGCAATATTGAGAGGGCACCCTCTATGGTGGTTTGAAGTCCAGTAACTGGCATTTGTTCAACTTGAACTGTAGTAAACGAAGAAACGTCGGGAGCAAAGTGAAGCGTGTTGCTCGGCTGACCAGAGCGACGAGAGAGAGAGAGAGAGAGAGAGAGAGAGAGAGAGAGAGAGAGAGAGAGAGAGAGAGAGAGATGGTAGTATCAACAATGATCCACACGAAACTCTGTTAATCGACAGAACAGCCAACGTATTCTTTTATTCTGTCTTGTCACACTTGATCTAGGACAAACTGGCGTCCAGGGATAGGAAAACGACGTTCACCATATTTGCATCTTCCTCGCCGCATGCAAATCACGGGGGAACACGCGAGGAAAGCTGACAAGCGGAAGTGTCTAGTTGTCAGCAGCTTACTGGTGGTGGTCACGTTCGTGTGGATGTGTTGACACAGGCAATCAGGACTCGGGAAGTGTGTGTTCTGTCGCTCTGGTAGTCATGGCTCCTACGCGTTTCCGCCCTCCATGATACACACTCCTTAAATGCTTCCACTAAACCTGTCGCACGTCAGCCGTCTCTCCAATCAAGTTTCTGCGCGCAAAACACACTATGATAGCACGGCCATATTTGTCTGAGTAAAAAGCTCTAGAGAGTCGATTGCTGCAGGAATAGGATGTCCCTTTGCTACTCTGCTGCAGCACTTTCCTCTTAAGTGACTTGTTTGTCCCGTTAACGTTCAGGCCGAGACACTGGTTCATCCGAACACTGGTTGCCAGTACACGTTTTACAAGGCGTTGATTGCTGTGCGAGTTTTTGCCGCACGATGGCAAACAAACAAGAGCAAAATTGTCTTTATTATGAAGGTCTTTATTGCCACCTGGCGCCGTTTACTCAATTTGTCCCTGTCTGGAGTGAGTTCGTCCCAGATGAGCATCACTATGTTTAATTCATAATGACTGAACTTCACACATTTTTGTTTTTAGTAGTCAGCAAGGAATGTTTCTTTATTATCTGCGAAAGATGTAGAAGTAGCAAAGAGGAAAACATTCCGTCTGCTTCATTTTGCATGTTGAAATGCTCTGCGGAGTTCAGCCCATTACTTGATGGCATTGTTGGTCAAATCTCCTGAATAGTGTTTTGTTTTGATAACCAGTTGTCCATTTCGCAATGTCTCAACAAAGTGTTTTTCTGCCGTCTTGGTCACAGTTGGCACCACTCATAAAACTCTCTGCGAGTGAAAAACGCCAAACACTCGACTTCGTCCCGAAAGAAGTTAATGGAAGCAGGTCTTTATTTCTTACAGGGAGGCCTACATAAAACAAATTAACTAAAGAGTGGAGACATAGGCCGGCACGGGCGGTCTCTGGTATTTAGGAACAAGGAAGAGGATGGGCGTGGTGCTTGCGATGAAAAATCTAGGTCAGTCAGACACGTCAACGGCGGTAAATCAATCCAAACATCTGAACTGCGCGCTTTGATCCGCAACTGAGATGTCGGGAGAAAAACACCCGAGACGAGAAGCGGCCTCGGTGAAGAATTGCCTCAAGAAGGACTCAGAGCGTAAAGAAACTGAAGCGATGCGTCACTATCAGGATTCCAAAAGCTCAGAAAACGTGTGAACATTTTATTAAACGAGACGGTCCACTGACCAATTTGCTGATAACTGTTCGTAAGTACACGTTGGGAGCTGTTATACCATGAACACCATCCTACATTTCGAAAGGATGCTTGGATTGTTCCTTCCTTTTGTGTGTGATCTGCTGCGTCTCTCTGTGCACTTACGCTTGATTTCAACTGCACTTTACCACTTTACCACTCATGAAAGCAGTCTTGGCAAGATGGAGGCCATTTTAGACTCAGCAAAGAGAGGAAAACACTTTCCTCTTCTTTCTTTGAACTACGCTTGACCAGTGCACATCTACACTTCAAAACAATATTGCCAAATGGAGGCCAAACACCGGCGGTAAGTGAAAGTCACTTTAACACAGGGCGAGCACAGACGCAAATTTTCGACTTACAATTCTTCTTCAGTGGACATTTTACCCTGTACAGTTCAGTTGTGTGTTTGTTTTACATCTGAAGAAGACTTGTAAGTCGAAAATTTGCGTCTGTGCTCGCCCTGTGTTAAAGCGACTTTCATTTACCGCCGGTGTTTGGGTTCTACTTTACGCGTCGCCTGCAGTCCAAGGAATTTGGTAAGCCAAATGGAGGCCGTTTGAGACACACATATGGTTTCTGGCAGGGCTGCATACTAGGGCTGCCATTGTTATCGTGTGTGTGTGTGTGTGTGTGTGTGTGTGTGTCTGTATGTGTGCGTGTGTGTGTGTGTGTGTGTGTGAGAGAGAGAGAGAGAGAGAGAGAGAGAGAGAGAGAGAGACAGACAGAGAGAGAGAGAGAGAGAGAGACAGACAGAGAGAGAGAGAGACAGACACAGAGACAGACACACAGAGAGAGAGAAAGAGAGAGAGAGAGAGAGACAGAGCGAGAGACAGAGCGAGAGACAGAGCGAGAGACAGACAAAGAGAGACAGAGACAAAGAGAGAGAGAGAGCCGACCGCCACCGTCTAAGCAAATGCTCGTACATAAAGGATTTTGGCAATTGCCAATGAAGAACACTTGGTTCCTTTTCTGTTGAATGTACGACAACAATTCGCCACAACGATGGCTATTGTGATGCAAAGAAGAAAGGTTCACATCTGACATTTTCCCATAGTTACGTCCCGAGAGCTCATTCATCCATTACGACGGTGGTTTGACTCTACATGTACATCTGTGAGCTCGTTACGTTTTTCCAGTATCTACCACCATGTACTGTGTATACGTTACGTTACGTTACATTCATTCACATATACATATCAAAAAGACTTTATTCATGAAAAGTGCACAAAATCTGCACTCATGAACAAACTATGAATAGATGCATTTTGTGACTCAGAGCTATTCAACTCGCAAGCAAGAGAATGGAGACCTACATTGTCATGTTGAGTGGTGAAAGCAACACAAAAACAACTAGGTTATCCTGATCAAAAAGCTTTGTTACATAAATGTCCACACTCACACACATAAGGCACAGATTGTCATAAACAGACTAAATGTCACCCACAAAATGGATAGCTGTTACAATACATCTATATATCTGCTGAGACCTGCATTCAAGAAGTTACATTGAGTGCAGTAGATTGGCTGCAATGATATTTACATTTACATACTCTTCAGTTAGATCCAAGTTCATATAATATTCAGGTTACAGCCTTTAGACATTCAGGTATTACAACATACATACACACGTACACACGTACACACATACACACATACACGTACATACGTTCATACATACGTACATGTATATACATATCCTCTCTCCTACCTGCCCAAGGACGAGGGCGAGGGCGAAGATGAGCTGGGAGCGGGAGTCGATGAGTTTGGGCCGAACTCTGCTGCGTCTGCCCTGGTTGAAGATGCGGTAGATGCGGTTGGTTTTGACGGCCAGAGGGCCGAAGGTGGCAGCGAAGGAAAGGTGGAAGCCCAGGTAGGTCACCACACAGATGGGCGTGCTGGGCCTGGTTAAGTTCACGCCCACCAGAACGCACGACACGAAAATAGCTGCAAGACACAGACGTAGCCGCCGAGGTAAAAGTAGTCTTCTGTATTACAATGTGTCACCAGTGCTTCACACTTTAAACTCCTGACCAATTGGTTACTTAATCAACCCTTATACTAGCACCTGAAAACAAACTCTGAGACATCAAGCATGCAGTCAATTACTAGCACCATCTCCACTTCCTGGGAAGTAATTTTCAACCCGACCGTATCTCACAGCGACATCAAGGATTAAATTGGTCAGATGGGAGAAAGAGAGGGAGGAGACACAGAGGTTTCTGGCAAGATTTAACGCTTTTTTTCATTTTTAAAAATATAGATTTAACGCGTCATACGATCTTCTTCTTGGAATAATTTATGAATGAGGTTCACATGTTGAATTTCCTGTTCGACTGGGTATGGAGTTTGACGATTGGTATGTTGTTGCACGTGAGTTGGGCTCGAATTTCCAGGGTTGTTAGAAAATACGGTTTGATCTGAATGATCTGATTCTGTCTTGATGCCCCTTCCCTCTCGCCATTTCCCTGGTAACCTCTTTGACTGCTTGGGGCTGCCCTTTGCTGAGGCACAGGTGCACATCCAGAAAGCCCAGCACCCATAGGTTCCAGCTGATGAAAGAGTTGCAGAGAGGTTCCGACTCTGAGAGTACCTTCACTGGCCTGTCAGGCATTTATTTTTACACCCCTACAATTGAATTACTAAACAGTGGGCGTCATGAGCGCGGTGCTTTAGTGTGTGTCCTTTAAACGCTGGGGTTTGAGAATGGGATTACTTTCATGTCCAGACACACACATACATACACTATCATGCAAGCACATGCACACATGTCCAGATACAAACATGCATACACTAGCGTGCATACACATGCACACATACCTTTATTTTCTTCAACTATGTGGAGCATTTGTGCATTTTTTTACGTCCAGGTGCCATGGCTTTCAAAACCAATCATCCATCAAAGTCCACTGCACATACAGTACATGCATTTGCCATTACAAGTTGCTTCATTCTAGTTCATAGCATGTCTGGGTCTAGATCGGGAGGTGGGGATGGAGGGGTTGGGTTATTCGAAAGAGAAGGAAATGTACATATAAAGACAACAGAGGGAATAAAAGGGGGAGAGAGAATCTGGCAGGTCTGGTCAATAAACAAATAGTACAAGACAAAGGATTTGTGTTTGCCTGTGAAAGTGTATACCTGTTTGCGTACATTGTGGTGTGAACATATACATGTGCGTGTAAGGGTGCACGTTTTGGGGGGAGGGAGAGTGACTTGGAGGACGAGGAGGGGGTGGAGAGGGGTGGGGCATAACAATTGGGTAAAGGTGATGTTGGAAGTTAATTGAGGAGTCATAAAATGTGATGAACCCAACCGGATGAAAATGCCCAGTGAGGGCAGGTTGTTGTTGAGATGGGGGATGGAGGCAAAGGGAGGAGAAGCAGCCATCATGTCTCTCTACACTCATACCCACCCCCTAAGATGAAGTAGGCCAGCTCTCGACTGCTGGCCTTGATGAGACGAGCCTTGTTGTTGCGGATGAAGAAGGCCAGCGCAAACACAGCCATCACCATGACCACCACGTCCACCGCCAGAATCAGGCCTCCCATCAGCTTCCTCACACTCACGTAAGTCCCCTCGATCAGCTCGCATCTGCTCAAACAAATAGCAAAATGAATACACAAAGAAATGAACAGACTAACGAATGAAATGGATGGATGGATGGATGGATGGATGGATGGATGGATGGATGGATGGATGGATGGATGGATGGATGGATGGATGGATGGATGGATGGATGGATGGATGGATGGATGGATGAATGGATGGCTGCATGGACTGATGGATAGATGGCTGGATGGTTGGATGGAAGAATGATGGCTGGCTGGCTGGCTGGCTGGATGGCTGGCTGGCTGGCTGGCTGGCTGGCTGGCTGGCTGGCTGGCTGGCTGGATGGATGGATGGATGGATGGATGGATGGATGGATGGATTGATGGGTGGGTGGGGAATGGCAATGACGACGACGACGGTGACGACGACGATATGATGATGATCAGTTTTCATTTAGACTACTTGGGAAAGCTGTTTTGCCATGTCGCTATGTTCGCTGTCGTGAGCAGTGTCTGTCGACGTTAAAAATCGGTCCCCGAGCAAACGTTTTGAGAGGCGGTAGTCTAGGCCACTTGTCCACACAGTCCTTTCGATAAGCAAAGAGAACAACGTGAGTTCAGTATCGCAAAGCAAGATGACGATTATGCGTCGTAATAACAAAGATTTCAATTTCCGTTTTGTCTCGGGTAAATGAGACTTCCAAATTTCATATGGTATTTTCGCGTGCAAGTTAGGACTGCTCACAGTAAAAGTTGGACTCTACACACTCCTAAGCTGGTCCATTTTGCTCACAAATGAATAATTCAGATTCACAATTCGTGGCAGAACAGATGTTTTTGTCAGGTGCTTGAAGTTAAAACAAAGACTACAGCAAAGGAAAAAGGAAGCAATAAGTAACGTCTAAGTTGTGGTGTTTGTTCCACAAAATAAAGCGTTCTCATTTTCCCAGCTTCTATTTACACTTAAATAGATATTCTGTATTTTGAATCACCATTGTAACATTTTAATGACCATTTTCAACTAGTGTGGGGTATACAGGAATATCAAACAATTTCAATTCTCACACCACTTTTCTTACGTTGTTTTTAAAGATACGGATTTTATATATTTCGGAGACAATCAGACAAGTTTTTCATTCCAGTTTAGAGAGTGGCAAGACGTGGGGGAAAAAGGGACATAAAACCGAGCAGAACAATTCAGCGGAGGCCAGTCTAACAAACTTCCTGCAACGCAACCCATCATAACAATTTGTTTGACCCAGAAGCTTTTTCATATTCCCACAGTTTTCGTGTCTTTGTTTTGTAAAACCTGGACGTGTGCATGGGCTTAAACTCTCTATTTACCTTACACTGCCAGTGAGCGTTCGTAATTTTACATATACACGCAACAGTGCATGCATATTTATGGATGGTACTTCCAGCCACTGATTTTCAGGGTCATTAGTACTATGCTAACTTACATGTGTTAACGAACACAACCTACCAACAAGTCTGGCAGGCATCCTACATTCAAAATGTATTGATGCTGAAACGCTAGTATAGAGATGGACAACATATGAAACATTTCATCACCCATCGACATAATTTTGAAATAATTTTTTAATTCAGATATTTCTGATTACTGGTCAAATTAATTCAGTGAACAGTTCTGCCAGGGACAGTGTTTTAACCTTGCCCATTGACAAAGATTGTGACTGGCTACCATCATATCATATTCCTATTGGCAGTGATGTAGACGGACAACGTGATGGATGGATGATGGATGGATGGATGGATAGATGGATGGATGAACGGATGGATGGATGGATGGATGGACGGACGGACGGATGGATGGATGGATGGATGGATGGATGGATGGATGGATGGGTGGATGGGTGGGTGGATGGATGGATGGAAGGGTGGGTGGGTGGGTGGGTGGGTGGGTGGGTGGGTGGGTGGGTGGGTGGGTGGGTGGATGGATGGATGGATGGATAGATGGATGGATGGGCGGATGGATGGATGGATGGATGGATGGGGATGGATGGATCTTAATGGCCTATCAGCCATTATAGACTCTGCAAGGCCACATCGTTAATGAAATTACGAGAACTTTAAATAATGTGGAGAGAAAAAAAAACACTTCGCGACAGCGGATTCCAGCACGATCTTCTTAGCAGTTATATAAAACACGCTCAGAACTGGCATGGCGATGGATGGATGAACTTTAACGGCCTATCAGCCATGATAGGCTATGCTAGGCCATTAATCACGAAATCATTTCAAGTAGAGGAAGCGCATATCAAGACACGTTGTCCCTAGTCATTCGCCTTTGACGAATCGTGTAGGGTGACGCGGTGGGTCTATTCTGACCCCCAACCCACAGGAGGGTAGTTCAGAATAAGCGCAAATCGTCACGATGTCCCTAGTATTTCGCCTCTTACGAACCGCGTAGGGAGACGCGGTGGGTCAATTCTTAAACCCCCAACCCACAGCGGGACGGACAACATGAACAACGAGCCACAAATTCTGCCATAGCCCTTGTCACAATTGAACCAGCTGCATCAACCCTTCCTCTCACCACATCCCACCCATGTTTCCCTATTCCCTCATTGTTTTCGTTCGTTTTCTAATCACAGCTTAACATATGTCTTTCCTTTGTAATGTCAATGTTTGTGACGGAATCAAGCTTCTGATGGGCTGAGTTACAGAATGCGATGGCTGCCTTACAGACTAAAATTAGTGCAAGGGTCGGCATTATCAATCGCTTTCAGTGACTGAAATGTTCATGGTCGCTCATACTTTTTTATGTAGGCGCAACCTAACTGTTTGTGTTTACAGACCCTACTGTGACACAAGGGCAGAATTTGCAAAAATCCTACCTCTTCACCTCATTGAAGCCTTCAATAGATAAAGGCGATATATCTGTTGCGAATTTCTAAGGCGCAGCATCTCCTGAGATTTTATTTTCATTAAAGCAACATTTCTTGACTATTGAAGCGTATGAAGCAAAGTTCCGTTCGCTCCATTGCGCGTGTCTGAAGATATATGCAGTTTGGATACTTTATCGTTGCTAATGGTAAAAAACGAGCTCTGTAATGAGAATTTGTCAGGTAAAGCTCGCTTGGGGAAGGTTGTGCTCAAGAGATTCATTGACTAAGAGGGAAAAAAACACGTGGCAGCAGCGACAAAATGTCTTTCTACGATTCTCTGTCACTGCAGGAGAAACACAATCATAAGGCCCAGTAATACCTCTTGGAAAGAGGCTGCGTTTTATGATGCGGTTCGAGGCAGTTAAGCCTCAACATTATGCCTGCCATTCACTCGTCTTGAGCACAACTTCCTTCCCTTCAATGTCAAAAGACCTTTTCTCCATCTTCATCTCAGAAGTGCGGAGAAATACTTAATAAAATTCACGTGGTCAGTGCTTTTTGTCCTCAGCAACATTGTTGCTTTCACTAAGTTGTTCTTACTGGTCCCAACCGATAAACTTAAAAGCACTTTTAAAACAATGTCCATGGTAAACAGGAAGGATGGCGTGTATTCATTTTACTCAAATGTTGTAGCAAGTTGAGTTCTCTCTCTCTCTCTCTCTCTCTCTCTCTCTCTCTCTCTCTCTCTCTCTCTCTCACTCTCTCACACACACACACACACACACACACACACACACACACACACACACACACACACACATCGTGTTGATAAAAAGATGCGATTGTCAAGATCAAGCATATGGAATAATTGGACTTCATGGCAGAGGCATGTCTTGTTTCGACGTGCCAGGGCAAAAACAATAAGTGCTCCCAGGAACTTCCCTTCCCTTCCCTTCGCTCTACAATATGCACCAGTTCCTGTCAGCCCACCCCCCAGTGCTCTCCCCTCTTGTTTGAGTAAACGGTCAGCCCTTCAGCCTCTACTCGCTTGTTGAAATCATGCCTTTTGACAGGCGGCGATAGGCGAGCATGCTTTGGGGTTGGACGATGTGCGAGGCACAGTGCCGTGGTTCTATCCCTGGGACAGGAAGAATCTGGGTTTATTAAAATACATTACTTGTTTCGGTTAACACCAAAAGGAAAATCCACGTATGACTTGGCAGTTTCGATCTGGTGTTTTCGATTGATACTGCTCCCTGACTACCGTCATCGCACTCCAAAGTAATGCAGAAGAGGCTTCGTGGTTTTAGCAGTCATCAAAATATCATCTGCATATATGGAGTGAAATGAATTTATTACATCTGTCAGGGGGGTTTACGTTTTTCCCTTCGTTAGTTATCCGGCAACATAAATCAGAATGTTCATAATGGATTTTGACTCAATTTGGTGCAAGATCAGAGCTTCACCCAAGGAGGAAAAAATTGTTCGGTTTTGGAGGTTATCTGTTTCTTAGTTTTGGAATTACAAGCATACAGAGACATTCTATCCCGCATCTCTAAGTTGATGACGTCAATCTATTCATGACGCTGGCGCATGCGTTCCGCACTCTGAGACCTCCAGCAGAATGAAGTAAACGTCGTAGCGTCAGGCCTGGCTAGCAGAACATCCTGCCTGAATCATACAGGCCTGGCTAGCAGAACATCCTGCCTGAATCATACAGGCCTGGCTAGCAGAACATCCTGCCTGAATCATACAGGCCTGGCTAGCAGAACATCCTGCCGCAATCAAATATACAGCCCATGGAAGAGAACGTGTGGCTTCCTTGGTGGAGATTCGCGCTCTCAGAGTGCTCTTAAATTATCAACGGAATAGTCGCATTAGGAAGGTCTCTAAAAAAGTAGGCTGCGAAAGTAATATATCACAAAAACCGTGAGGTGGGTCAGGAATCTACTGCAGTGAAAAAACACGCCTATTTATGTGCAAATATTGGCGACATTTTTCCCTACACGCCACGTAGCTTCACCCATACACACTTTTTTGGGGGGTGCAGATAATTACATATAGCCCTGAACATAAAGGCACAAAATATTTTGACCAAAATAGACAGTGTGATGAGTGGAATATGTTCGGCTGGGCTGGTTTCTATGGGGATGAATGCATATAATATATCCCACAAAAACGTAACGATGAAATTATTCTGATCATCAAAATAACTTAGAAAATACTTCAGAATATTACTCAAAAGTTTCTCTCAGTTGGAAAAGAAAGAGGTGATGGAATCGTTTTGATTAACAAAATGACTTACGAGTTACATAACAATCTTACAGTAACGTTTCCCCGGTTTTGTGAAAGAAAAGGGTGGCGCATTTCAGCTGCTGTTGTGGGTCTTCCCTTCATTTAGAAGCAATGGTCATGCAGCCTTCGGAGCCTGCTCCAGCAATCAGCCACGGACAGCGCCAAGCTCCCACGTGCGTCACTGGAGTCTCTCCGTTTTATGCACAAGAACGCCACGGCTCGACACTAGTCTTGTCCTCATTGCACCAATCACCGAAAGTCCAAATCACACAGATCATCACTGTGTGCCTTTCATAGGATTCTGTTACCTCCGGTTGGTAGTCGAGAATAATTTCATCCGTCCACACAAAGACCAAAATAGACCAGAGTATCAACGTTTGCCATTCCATTTGATCTGCATTTGAAGAAGAATATGTCCGTAATGAAATCTTCTGGTGACGTTTTATTCTCTTTCTTCTTCTTTTTTGTAATGCCACCATGCTATATCAGCCTGCAAATTACTAAGTAATCATGTCGACCCTGCCCCAGGAGCTTTGGTTTGCTATGGTGGCTGGCAAAAAAAAACACGTTTGTTTACTTTATCGCACCAAACAAGAACAGCTTTCTCCCTCATCGTCTCCCACTCTGAACCTCGCCATGCCAGTACATTTCCAAAAGCAACGGATATTTGTGTCAACACATCAGGTTGAAACAGGGACAGGTTAAACATTTGCAGAAATACGAGTTCAAAGTAGTCTGAACAACACCATGTGTTGACTCTAATATTGCTCCACAGCTGGGTCGTCGTGTAGACGGAGGAGCGTCGTCTTGATGCAATATGAACAGACGAACAGCTTTTCAAAAAATATTGTTGTTGCTGCTTTGCAGCACTCCAAGTCGGGGGGGGGGGGGGGGGGGGGGGGGGAGGGAGCATACACTGTGCGAGGTAAAGGCAAACAATGAAAATACTAGGGGTGGAAAATGACGCACATTCGACTTCAAAGCTACCTGACGACAAAACAGTCTCAGCACTGTGCGACAGAGAAGAGTAACTTAACATTTATTTTCTTGTAGACTTTTAATGTCTTTTTGTTTATATCATTTTCTTTCATTAAGTTCAATACTCGTTATGTTACCATTTATTTACAATTATTTGAATGCGCTGACGGTATTAGTAACAATATTAACCTAATAGATTTGAATGTTTCATCTCACGCGCATTATTCGCTTTATGCTGTAAGTGGCAATGGTGATAATACTTTACTCGAATAGGCCAGTGGCCTGTTTCGATAACGAGGAACAACAAACAGTAATGAAAAAATATGAGCGTATCAAAACAACGAGTCTTGCAGGTAAACACGCGGATTGGAATGACAAGTGACTCAACATTGCATTTCGCCAACAGTCAGAAAAGTCTCAAACATTAACAGTCTGCCGTGTCTACCTTCGAATCGAATAATGGACTGATGATTATTACTAAGCTGCGTTTCAAAAAGGGGCTTTGAATGTAAGGCAAAGCTATTTATGGAGGCCGCCGTGATCTGGGTCGCTCAATGAATGCTCTGTGACCCGGCTGAACCGGGAATTTTCCATGAGCGGAACTGGCACTGCGCATGCGCTCTCCATCACCCTTCAAGACCAACCGCGTTATCATTCCGCGTTTCAAAAAAGGTAACATGACTGCGTGTCTTGCGGATAAACGCGCGGATTGGAATGACAAGGGAATCAATATTGCATTTCGCCAACAGTCAGAAAAGTCTTAAATATTAACAGTCTGCCATGTCTACCTTCGATTCGAATAATGGACTGATGATTACTAAGCTGCGTTTCAAAA